>PVKP010006200.1:0-84605 GCA_004027715.1 Plecturocebus donacophilus
TATTTTTTAGAAAGAAATTTCATGTATATTTTCAGGTCCTCCCAAGCATTTTCCTGTGGTCACGGTCAATCATATTTTGAAAGATGTGTTAACCAGCTATCTACAAGCAGAAGAATATGAACCAGAGCTCTGTAGACAGATGACTAAAACCATTTCTGAGGTACATGTGTGATTTGCCCACAGTGTTAAAAATAGCTAGGATATTTGCGAAAGCACCATAAACCCTCTACTTTTTGATGAGGGGAATTAATTTGCAGAAAAAGTTATAATGTATATTTATAATTAGGTCATATTCTACATATATGAGTGTGTGTGTGTATATATAGCCTTTGTCTAAAACAATCTTGTGCATCATTTGCATGCATTATGTAAAAGTGTATAAAACTGCCCCATTTATAAAAGTCTTTATTGCAAAAGATGTAACATTTTAATGATTATTTTCTCTTCACTAAGGCAGCTTCTTTGAGTGCCATCAAAAACAGACATTGTGGTCTTTAAGCACATTTCTATTTTTACCAACCCCAGGGCTGGCACTTCATCAAGGTTTTCTCTACTTTCTTTTTTATAACAAACGTTTTAATAAACATTAATGATTAGTTATATTACAGGAGACTCCAAATGGTTCCTTAATTAGACATGAACAAGACTGTAACTCCAATGCCAACATTCTTTGATGGGAGGCCATCTTAACGAATTTTTTCAAAGAATGTAATTTATTAAATTTTGTGTTCTGGATTATAATTATTTCATGTATCTTAGAAGAAGAGGTAGATTTATTGCTGGTGTTATAATTCTGTACCTGAATGTTCTATCTCAAGAGGACCATGCTTGAAGGGAATCACAGTTATGGTTCTACAACAATTACTCAAAGTGTCTAGAATGCATCATGCTATTAATTTAAATCCCCTATATTTATAACAAAGGTTAATACTTTTGAGTTTCACTGTAGCTAAATGAAGACCCTCCCTTTTTTTAAATTTCTAGGTTATTAAAGCCCAGGTCAAGGACTTGATGATTCCACGATATAAGCTAATTGTGATTGTTCACATTGGACAACTGAACAGGCAGAGCATACTTATTGGAAGCAGATGCCTCTGGGATCCTAAAAGTGATACCTTTTCATCTTATGCTTTCAGAAATTCTTCCCTCTTCGCTCTTGCAAATGTCTATGCAGTTTACCTTGAGTGATTGAAAATAAGAAATCTAGTTCTTACCTTTGAAAATTATGAGGTGGGCTGTATGTTTGTACATGAAAGTTTTACTGCCAAAACTTTAAGAAAGAAACAACACTGATATTTCAACCAACTGGAAGGTTTTGAATTTTTTCATATTCTAGTAAAGACTGGGGAAGGAGAGGGTAGCACAGAAAGAATCTTGTTTATCTAAAGCAGAAACTTGGTCTTGGTTTTGCTGGATTGTTTTCCATGGATACAGATTCTTACTAAATATTTGTTTTGGTACTAATTATTTTAATTATTCTTTAATTAGAGAGTTACAATTTCCTGCATTGTTTTTTAATAAAGAGAAGCTTTCGAAAAACTGTGGCTATATTCCCTGACCAATAAATGACAGTAGAATATTCAACATGGTATACACAAATGATAAATAATATGCCTCAGTGCTGCATATAAAAGAATACTGGTTTTCATTTTGTACTTAATAAATTGAGCAGCATTCATTAAGTGCAATTATTGTTACATGTACCTGACAGTTGAAACTGCTGAGGTAGAATTAATGGCTTCATAACAAGTATCGTGGTCCCATGGGCTGCAAGCTAAAACTAGAAGCTCTTGTGGCTTGCCTGCACTTTACACAATTGTGGGAGAACTGAATGTTGGCTCTCCAGTAATGGAAACTATAAAGTGAACAAAGGCTTTCTGGGGCACTGAAGTAGACATTGTGATATTAAATATACATGATACTTAATACTAAATGTGTCTGTAACACATAAAATCATTTATTGGAGACAGACATTGCTTTTAAATATCTTAGGCTAATAAAATTTTTCACCAAATATATAGCTGGCACCTTAACAAATAAAACATGTGTATTTACCATTTTACTCCTATGAATTTAATACTAAAGTGACCCAGTGAGATTTTGAATAGATGGGCACTAAAATTTACAGGGCTGAAATAGCTTATTATTCTGCTGGTTAATGTATCTTGTGCCACGGATCATTTATTTTTATGAAGCTTTCAAGTCTTTGTGTGCAAGTAAAATGATGCTGTGGTGTTGTTCTTGGAGGGTAAGTGGACTGCCTAAAGGACATTTGTTAAAGGTCAAAGACAAACTGTACACATATGGAGAAAATTAACAAAGCTGTAGTCTTAAAAAATGATTTGTCATGTCAAAAAGAGTTTAGCAAATGGAAGCCCAGTCAATGCTTTAATTGTCAAATGCTTTGGTGTCTTACTTTTCCCCAAAATGAAATGTAGTAAAAAATTGACACTTTTAAAATCCGTTTCCTCCTGCTGTTTTCTGGCTTTTAAAGCCAGATTATTCATTTTGATTATTCAAAATGAATTTGTCAATTTTCATTATTTTTTTCCTGTTAGTACATTAGTGGAAATGTGTCTATATCATGATTTATCACAACCAATATTTGTCAATCTCCATAGGCCAGTTTTAAATCTGGGTTAGATTACAAGTATAATAAATAAATGAGCTTCCTATTTTCATTACACATTTGTGAACATCTCCTTTCTTGGAACAACAGCAGGGGTGATCATATAAATATTTCGTATGAATAAATCCAAGTGAAGAAACTTCTTTAACATACAGAAAGTCTATTGTAACAATGACTCTTTGTTTCAGAGTTCTAAATTCTAATCCATGAGATAATTTCTTACCATCTTCCCCAAGCTGTGTTGGGAATCGAAAGTGCAAAAGATGATGGCAGTTAAAAAATAAAAAAGAAAGCAGTTTGCCAGCATGTTGCCATGCACTGTAGTTCAGATACTCGATGAATTCTAGCAATTACATAGCAGTATACGAATACACAGTAAAAAACTCACTCATTGCGACTAACTTGGGAGAAGCTAGTCGTCACACACAACCTTACCATGAGAAATTTTTGAAGAAGTTACACTATAAATTTGAAAGAATTATTTTACTTTGAAACACCCTCCATTTCCCTGGTATTTTTTTCTCTCCTAAAGCGCCATCCTTCTTCCCAGACCAGCCGCCCATCCCTGCCCCAGAGCCTTCACTCATGCTTTCCTATCTCTGCACACCTACCTCCCACTCAAGCAACTTCCTTCACTTTTCAGGGTCACATTCAGGTCTCACCTTTTCTCTTGGTCCTTCTCTATTCGTTGCTTGCCTCCTGCTCTCTCTCTTCTCTCATCACTCTCATGGTCGAGCTCTTGATTGTCCTCTAGCTAACTTTTGATTTTAGTTTTGTTTCCCTACTGTTAATAGATTGAAGACATATTGAGGACATGGACCACGTAACTTGACAGTGCCTAGCAATAAAAATTATTTTTACTTTTAAAGTAACCATCATGTGCATTGCACTGTGCTACATAACTCCCAGCTACACAGATAAAGCAAACACAGTTCAACCCCTGAGGAACTAGGATCATACAGGGATGAAAAAGAAGTACACAAATGACCACATTATAGGCTCAGATATATTATCATAAGAAAAATCCAGAATATCTTTATTCAATGAACAGAATCGTGGAAGCCTTCATGAAAGGAAGGAAAATTTAATCTAAACTGTGAAGGAGGTAGAATTTCAACAGGCAGAAGAGTACAGGAAGTTTAGACTGGATAAAACAGTGTTCGTGAAGATAAGCGGTTAGAACTAAGATTAGAAGGCTACATTGTGAACATCTGGGTAAGAAAATGAGTAGTCGTCAAAGGTTTTTAATTTGGCTAACACTGTAAATGAATTGACGCTCTGAGAAGATAAATATGTTGGGAAAAAACAGGAAGACTCACTGGAGGAGGTGGGAGGTAATAGAGGCTGGATCAGGCAGTGGCATTTGAAATGGAAAGGAGAGGACGGTTGTCTGAGACGCTGTAGGGGCAAGGCCTACAAGAATAGGCCCAGGGGAAGGAGGAGTCAGAAGAGACTCTAAGGCAATATGAAAAGACAGCTGAAAGTCAGGTTCTGGACGTTTGCAGACTTAGGGTCTGAGTCCTGCTGTCCTGGGCACAAGTTAAGTTACCTCAAGTAAATTACTAATCTCACAAAGCCACAGCTTCTTCATTGTAAAGGAATGATAATACTGGTACCTACCTCATAGGATTTTGGTGAAAATTAAATACACATATTTGCTAAACTCTTAACATCATAATTCCTGATCTCAGCAAACTGACACAAGAAAAGAAAATCACACACCGCATGTTCTTACTCATAGGCAGGTGTTGAACAATGAGAACAGGGAGGGGAGCATCACGCACTGGGGTCTGTTGGTGGGGAATAGGGGAGGGACAGCAAGGGGTAGGGAGGTTGGGAAGGGATAACATGGGGAGAAATGCCAGATATAGGCGATGGAGGGATGGAGGCAGCAAACCACGTTGCCATGTGTGTACCTGTGCAACAATCCTGCATGATCTGCACAGGTACCCCAGAACCTAAAGTGCAATTAAAAAAAGTATATATATATATATATGAAAAAATATATATATATGAAAGAAAGCTCTCAATACACTAGGTCTTATGACTGCATTTGAAAGTTTCAGTACGGGTCACTAGTTCAATGGGCCTATAAACAAAAATAAGGAAGTTAACAGGAAGAGTTTGAGGAATAAAATACGCAGTTTGATTTTGCACTTGTTGAATTTAAGTTAATGATGGGATATTAAGATGGGGCTAACCTCCGGCAGCTGAGAACATGGGGCTGGAGCTGAGCCAAGATGTCAAGGTGAGAGATTTAGACTTGGCAGTCATCCAAACTGAGACCTAACATCCTCCTGCTTTCTAAAATATTCAGTAGCAGAATCTTCAGCAAGTATGGTGAGTACTAATAGCAAATTACTGAAAACTCAGTTAGCTCTGGGAACATCAGCCAGAAACCACCCCCCAAAATTAATAAGAATTTTTTTTCAAAAACTAAAATTAAATGCCTTATTTTCTTCATTTAAAAAATTCCGATATGATCCATTTCTTTTGTCTGACATCATAAGAAATGTAAAGGTTCTCCCAAAAATAGGTTAGCATCTTGAATGGAGGTGTCAGTGCTGTCATCTGCTGCCATTGTTAATAAAACGGCTTTAAAGAAAATACATATTGGGAGGTTCTTCCAAGAGAGTCCAACAGATTATATGTTGGGAAATGAAGTGCTAGTTCAACTCCTTCATTTAAAAAAAAAAAAAAAACTCAAGAAGTATCCAGTATATGGTAATGATTTTAAAAACAACAGTTGAGACATTAGAGCTTGTAAATGTCACTATCCTAGAGAATAAACACACTCTTTGTTGGAACCATCATTTGACCTGAGTTTCTAGATATTACCCAAAAATACATTAAGAAAACTCAACATTGAATGGTTTTTCATAATTTACTATGCATTTTGCTCCCAAAATTCGTATAAAGGAATGGCCTGCGCCCACTACCTCTGATTTTCTCTGTTACTTCTTTCTGAGTTACTTTCACCTTCTGCAATCTAGTTCTCATCCCCGCTAATGTGTTACTTTCACAAGCAGTAAAAGTGGTCCCCCAGGCCAATTTGCAAAACATTTCTCCAGCTGCATTCACCTCAACTGTCTTCTGAATTCATTTCTTTTGAATGGCATTGTAATATAGATGGTTAGGTTAGGTAGGTTTGGTTTTTTTTTTATTTTTAAAGCATAAGTTTGACAAAAATCTCCTTTAGCTGCCAACCCTTACTAGATGTGTGTGACTTTCGTTTGAGGTGGCTGGTGTCTTGAGCCTTAGTTTCCCCAAAGGTAAAGATGACTATGATTGCTACTTATGTTCTTGTCATGAAGACTAAAAGGGAAAGTGTGCATAGAATATCTGACTCACAGTAGATGCTTACACTCAGCCTCTAATATTTTCCTGGAGAAACTGTCTTCTAAAAAATTGAGCAGATATTTTTGCAATTTCTGCTCATACACTAATGCAATACCCTAGGTTACATTTTTTTATTTTATCACCTTTAATCATCTGCTGCTGCCTTCTTTGAATGACAATTTCTTCTTAAGTCCACATTTGTTATACAGTCCTATTCATCTCCAAATTAAGCTTCTCGTGGCTGATGTCTACCTGTTTTGATATTTGTTTCATTCAGACATCTTAACTCTGACTCTAGTACTTTCTTGGTTCCTTTGAACATTTTTGCTGAATGCCACCTATTTTATCCTGCTAGTTCCCATTTGAATGTATATGTTCTCCTCCAGTATGTTCTGTTTGTATAGAATAAATATATTAGAAGGTTTATTAAGATATATATATTAAGTATGTGATTAAAGTCTCCTGTAATCTCTTCTCAATTTCTTTCCCTGCCAATTTGAGTACACTTTTTTTTTAATTTTAGTGCAGGATATAACTTGAAACTTGTGGTTTTCCACCCACCCACCAGGCTATTTCCCTCCCTAGCAAGGCAAGAAACCAGTATAACCAGTACGGGAAGCACTAAGCTTCATTTTACATTTGTGATCAGAAAAGGAGACATGTTTCCCACAGATGATGAGGAGGGTGAATCATCTACCTATTAAAAGGACAGAATATCCAGCTCAATCTGTTTAGGGGTTGCTGGGAAATAGTTCTTTAAATTCCTGTGAAAAATATTAAGCTGCAAGACCCATCATTTCATTTTGAAACTAAAGAAAAATAAACTGTATGTTGTTAATTATATAATTATATTTATTTTTTCCTTTAGGAAAATGTATTCTATAACAAGAACTTAACTTTGGTAGGACAGGCGTAATAATTTTTGTTTTTTAGGTAGTGTGTCGCTCTGTCGCCAGACTGGAGTGTAAGGGCGCATCTCTGCTCACTGCAAACTAGGACCGCCGGGTTCAAACCGTTCTCCTGCCTCAGCCTGACAAGTAGCTGGGATTACAGGCACGCGCCACCATGCCCAGCTAATTTTTATATTTTTAGTAGAGATGCGGTTTTACCATGTTGGCCAGGGTGATCTGGATCTCGTGACCTCATGATCCGCCCTCCTCGGCCTCCCAAAGGGCTGGGATTACAGGCGTGAGCCACTGCGCCTGGCCAGTGTAATAATTTGTCTTAAAAATGTAGGTAAATTGTTTGCTTGCCTCCTTATTCACAAGCTCAAGTAAAAGCCATTTAAGGGCCTAACCATTTGAAGAAGAAATAGTATCAATCTTAAACATTCAAAGATTAAAGAAACAAGGACCACTTTCCAACTCATTTTATGGAGCTAGCTTAACGCTGATATCAAAATCACTGAAGGATATTACAGAAAAAGCATAAATGTTATTTTAAAATTTATTAACATGTAGAAAACGCAAATGTTGTTTATGAAAATATATGCTAAACAAAACATTAACAAATAAAGTGCAGTGGTATGTAAAAAAGAGAACACTTTATTAATGACTGGAAATATACCAACAATTCATTTGTGTACAAATAAGTAAAAATTCACTTAAAAGTCATCCACTTAATTGTATGTGTATTATACTCCAGTGAATTTTTTTCAGCCACGAGGCTAAAGATACTATTACAGTTCTTTTCTTCCAGATTTTTAAAGAACAAGTAATGCCTTCATTTTATAAAGCTAGCATAATCTTTATTACCAAAACATATAGAAACGATCAGTTTTATTTATGAACCCAGATACAAAAATTCTAAATAAAATATTAACAAATGCAATGCCTCTGAGTATTAGAAGAAGACTTCTATGATCAAATGGATTTATTCTGAGAATATGGAGACATTTCAACATAAGAAAGATTATCAACAAAGCTCTTCACATTTACTAAAGAGAAAAATACCATATGATGAAATTAAATGTGTATTTTATGAAATTTAGAAGAATTTCTAACAAAATAAGTCCTTAAGCAATATGTAATAGAATAAAACTTTTAAGATAATTATGAATATATATACACGTATAATATAGACTAATTATTTATTGTTTTATTCATATTTTAACCAACAAATGCCTTACTGAGTAGTGAAGGCTAAAGCCGTTTCCATTACAATTAGGAACATGGAAGAGATGTCTGCTGTCATTATTATCATTTAGATCAGGGGTGTCCAGTCTTTTGGCTTCCCTGAGCCACATCGGAAGAAGAGGAATTGTCTTGGGCCACACGTAAAATACACTAACACTAATGATAGCTGATGAACTAAACAGAAAATCTCATAACGTTCTAAGAAAGTTTAGAATTTGTGTTGGGCAGTATTCAAGTCGTCCCGGCTGCAGCAGCCTGTGGCCACAGATTGAACAAACCTGATTTAGATGTTTTAGTGTCACCTTCCCTGTGAGGCCTTCCCTGGCCACCTTGCTTAATACTCCGTTTCCTTTATTTCTCCACCCAAGCCTTCCTATCTCCCTTCCATGGTTTATTTTATTCTCAGCAACAATTATAACCTAATATTTCTCCTGTTTACATGTGTCATCCATTAGAATACATAATTTATCTGTTCTAGTCACAGCTGTATCCTTACCACCCAGAACCATGCTTGGCACATCACTCTTTCGGTAAATAATTATTGAATAATGAGTAAGGTAATGAAACAATCAGCTTAAATCCTGGAAAAGAAGAGACAGAAGTATATTTTCATTTGCAGATGATAATATTGTGTACCTCGAAAATACAAATTGAACTAGTAAAGCAGCTATTTAATTTCATGAAATTACTTGACAAGATGCTTGGAGATAAGATTTTAAAAATCAAAAATTTTCTTTGCACTGCAACAAATAATTAGAAATGAACATGGAAGAAATTTCTCATAGTGGCAAAAAATTCAGGCATAAGTTTAAATTAAAAGGTATAATACCTATATAAATAAAATTATTTAAATATTTAAAATAAGCTATGTTATTATAGTAATATATTCTAAATAGGAATTCTTGACATCATAGAATGTAAATGTTTCCTACACTGGTATGCATGTAATGCAATTCAAACCATAATTCCAATGAGATTTTTTTTTAGTACAGAATAATAAATCCATATGGAAGCATATATATCTAGTAATAGTCAAGAAAAATTATTTCTAGAAAAGCTATAGAGATAGGCAACTTTTCTTGCTAGATATTAAAATTTACTACAAAGCTACTATAGTCAAAATATGATAGGGTTAACTCAGGGTAAATAGATCAGTGAACAGAATAAACAGACTATAATAGTTCAAAGTATAATGGAAACAACATACGACTAAAGTGACATGTGAAATTTTTACTGGAAAAAGATGATTCATTTAATAAACGACGCAGGCAAAATTTGCTATCCATCTGGAAGAAAATTAAAATTAACCACTTCATGCTATGCAAAAATAAATGTAGGATGAATTAGATATAAATTTGAAGGATAAACAGTAAAATTATTAGAATAAAACAGGATAATTTTTGTGCAACCTCATGGTAAGGGAGATCTTCCTAAGCAAAGCAGGAAATTCAGAAACTGTAAAAGAAAAAAGACAGACATCGTATGTCAAAGGACATCCTAAATGAAGTAAAGACATAAAAGACTAGGGGAAAATATTTTACATAAAGTGTCGTCAAAAAGTTAGTATTTTTAATATAAAAAGTTTTGAAATTGGTTAAGAAAAATCAATAGAAAAATGGGCAAAGCATATGGACAGATTAATTTACACAAGAGAAAATACAAGTGACTGATAAATACAAAAGATGATCACTCCATAGTCAAGTAAAGGCAAATCAAACCAAAAATTATGCTTAATATTTCATCTAATTTCACCAAATTTTGGCAAGTGTAATGACATCATAGGTGAGAATATAGATAAATAAGCTACCTCATAAATTTCTAGTGGAAATGTGAATTAATGCACACTTTTTAGATGGTCATCTCTTGATGTATGTTTACATTTAAAATACCTATATTGAGATGTTATTGAAATATACGAAGATGTATTAAATAATGACATGTAGGACAACAATAAGATGTAGGGCACTATGTATAATCCATTTTGGTGTGAAATAGCATGATAGATTCAGTAGATACTGTATTAGAGTACGTTTGCTACCTTAAAAATAGACTCAAACAAAAAACAACTCAAATCTTGTTGTTCGTTAAGTTAAGGGAGAGGTTGGGAGATTTTATGGACTAGTCTTGGAAGCGGCACATATCACAGCTACTCACATTTAATTAGCTGGAACTCAGTCACATGACCAAACATAACCACAAAGAAGGCTGAGTAATGTGGACTTGCAGTGTGCCCAAGAGGAAGAGGAGAAGAAATTTTTGGTGGGCAGTTAAAAGTCTATGCTATAGAGATAGATCCATTAGACAGATTGCATAGATAGATCGATGATAGATCGATAGAGCTGTCTAGTTGTATTTGCAGTTACAGCAAGTTCAGTATAAATACGATTTTTACTTCTGGCAGAAGTTATAAGAAACTCTTAATAAGGGTTATGTTATTACTTTAAAACCAAATACAAGAGAGTGAGGGTTTTGATCTATTTTACACTGCTGTGGACTGTTTGCATTTCCCAAGCTTATGCAAATATTCTCTTTCATTTCTCTGCAAAAAAAAGTGGTTACAGGATTTATTGAGAGGCTAGGTTCTATTTTTCTTCTTTGTTTCTCCATGTACTTAAATTATATAAATACATTTGTAATAACTAATATAAATAAGAATACAGTAAATAATAAAAATATAATGCAGATATATATATATATACACTGCTTTCCCCAGCAACTTGGTAAGCTATCCCACAGAAATAAGTGACAGTGCATAAGGATATATGAAAAACGTTGTTTACTGAATCTTTATTTGTAATTGCAAATCCTGAAAACAATCTGAATATATATTGATGGGATCAAAAAATGTGGCAATGCATATTATAGAATAGCAGTTCTCAATTTTTTTAGTCTCAGAACTCCTTTGCACTCTTAAATATTATTAAGAACTTCAAATAACTTTTGTTTATGTGAGTTGAATCTATTAATATTTATTACATTGAAATTTAAAACTGAGAAACTTGAATTTATTAACCCATTAAAAAATAAATCCACCATGTTAACACAAATAAGGTATTTTATAAAAACCTGAGGCCTGGCACAGTGGCTCATACCTGTAATCTGAACACTTTGGGAGGCCGACGCCGGCAGATCACGAGGTCAGGAGTTCGAGACCAGCCTAGCCAATATGGTGAAATCCCATCTCTACTAAAAATACAAAAATTAGCTGGGCATGGTGGCACATGCCTGTAGTCCCAACTACTCGGGGACTGAGGCAGAAGAATCACTTGAATCCGGGAGGCAGAGGTTGCAGTGAGCAGAGACTGCGCCACGGCACTCCAGCCAGGGCGACAGAGCAGACTCCATCTCAAAAAAAAAAAAAAAAAAAAAAACTTGGCCAGGCGTGGTGGCTCACTCCGGTAATACCAGCATTTTGGGAGGCCGAAGCGGGCAGATCACTTGAGATCAGGAGTTTGAGACCAGCCTGGCCAACATGGTGAAATGCCATCCCTGCTAAAAATATAAAAATTACATGGCACATGCGAGGCCGGAGAATCGCTTGAACCAGGTTGCAGTGAGTCGAGGTCATGCCACTGCACTCCAGCCTGGGCAACAGAATGACACTCCACCTCAAGATAGAAAACAGAAAACAAAACAACAACAAAAAAACATTTACTAAGAAGACCTGCATTGTTTCAGATTCTTGTAACTCTCTAATGTCTGGCTTAGTAAAAACAGCTTGATTCTCATACCAGTTTCTGCATTTGGGAAATCCAGCCTCATATAGATATTTACTTGGAAAGGGAAGATTATTTTAATAACTTTTTCAGATAGTTTAAAAATTTTTTTATATATCCCCAAACTCAACATTTATTAGATTGCCATGTCAATATGAAGTCATATCAATGAATCATTTGTAGTGTATTAAAATTCTTATTTTGTACTTTGAGTGGCTATTTTACCCATTCATGATGTTATGCATTGATCATTTGGAAAATATTGGTTTACTAAGTTGTGCATATCTTCCAAATGTTGACACATAATGTCAAAAAATCAGATTCATTAATATCATCACTGATGCTGATGGCAGGGAATATGTTTCCCAAAATTTCCCAAAAGCTTAAATTTTATCATCAGCAAAAATACTGCCAGTTGTTTTCTTCGAAGTGAAAGTTTCACTTCATTCACTTTTCAAATCTTATTTCATTTCATTTCAAATCCCCAAATCTGAATAACTAAATTTTCACTCTCTTTAAAAAAAAAGAAAGAAAGAAAGAAAGAAACGGAGCTTCACGGAAAAAGCAGCTCACAATTTAATTACATAAATTTTAAGTTTGCAAATTAATTACATAAATGTTTATCCTTGAGACAACCATCATACTTCAGTATGCTGCAGAAAAGCTTCATACAGCTTTCCCATTATATCACCCAGAATATTGTAAAGACTCAAGGGTTGAGATTAATGTAATTAATTTTTACTGCTGCATCAAGGACATTCTTCAGTGAAACTGACCTGCTTTTAAAAGTCAGACTGCCTGGTAGCAAAGATATTTTGGCTACTAGTGCAGGTTGGTATAACTGTCTTGAATCATTAAGCAGCCTAAGTTTGGAGCCAGTAACACCATCCACTAACTTGTGTGACTTAGGGCACGTTTACTTACTTCTGCTGAGCCTGTTTCCTCATCTGCAAAATGGTGGCAAAGTACTTTCACACCCTCACACGTTTCCCGCAACAAATGTGTGAAGGAAAGTGTTTAAATTCTATGCACAATGCTTTGTCACAATTTAAGTGCCCAGTTTTTAGTAGATGGATTTCCAATATGGACTATTGTATTAATAAGAGCGGCACTTAGATGAACAGAGATTCTAACTAACTACTATTACAACTCACTCGGGGAGTTGGCTGTCAGAGTTAGAAGTAAAAGCACAGTTTTGTGATATCCTTACTCTGTCTTCTGTCGTTTTATCTGGGAAGACATTCAATTGCATAACAATGACTTGGTTATCTGAGTCTTTGTTTCTCAACTTCCAGAATGAGAGTAGAATGCAGTAGAAAGGCAAAACCAAAGCGGTCCATACTGCAGGAGGAATCTTATTACTTAAACATACTCTTGAGTTTCGGCTGTTTATGGGACCTGGTTGAGACATATATTCCCCCAGCTATTTTCAAATAGAATGTTGAAGGGCTATGTGATGTTAGGAAACACTAATTGAGCACTGTAAGGTACTTTGAGAAAAGCACCTTGTTTAGATTCTTATATTTGACTATTGTGAAAGGAAACTAAATCTCAGGACTCAAAAATTACTAAGCCAAAGGGAAAAGTCAAGCTGGGAACTGCATCAGGCAAACCTGCCTCCCATTTTATTCCTAAGATAACTATAAAGATTTAAAAAGCTACATACCTCCCTCACAATTTGCCCACTAGGAAATTTCTTGTTGGCCCCAAGATCTTTACCCTAGAACAGTTCTGTCAAATTTCACTAGGACGATGTAAGTTGGTAGCTTATCTTCACAGGTGTGGGACAAAGTACAGAACTCAAAGTCATCCCTCTGCTCACCTGGAACAAATGCATGTCTGATTGCTTCCTCTGCCCTATGTTTATTTTGTCTTATGTAAAAATGCAGACCCATTAACCTAGATTAATGCATAAGTGCCTATTTCTCTATTCCCCTCTGACATGTAGATGGTTGATCAAAGGCTCAAGAGCATGCAACCCTTTGCTTATCACCTACCCATACCTTTTAAAAAGTTATTCCTCTTTCCCCGATATCCACCCTTTCCTTTTTAAATGTTGAAGCCCCCAAAGTCATCCTTGGAGAAAAGCACAGCCCTTCTCCTGGGTGCACATCCTTAACCTTGGCAAAATAACCTTCTAAATTGATTGAGACCTGTCTCAGATAATTTTTTGTTTACACTATGAATCTATGTTTAAGTTTTCAGTAACAATACACAGTAACCCAAATGTTAAGAATGAATAGTTATTTCTGTATGATGAGATAATAGCTTATTCTTATTTTTTATGTACACTTTTAGATTTTCCTACCACCAGCATTTTCTGTTTACTATTTAAAAGTTGTTTACAATTTTTTAAAATAAAAACAACACAGTGAGCTTGGTTCATAGCATTTTTATTGCAATTTTGCACAGCATTTCAAATTTCAAAGCATTAGTAGAATTTGAAAAGAACAGTTCATTAACATTGGCAATGAGAGAAAACAGAGATCACTGAGGTTCCAACCACTCATCTATACCTTTTAGAAAAGAAAGTTTGCCTACTCAAAAGCCATCATTTTAATAACACAATATTAGTGTTCTACCAGGCAGTAAAATACTACAATTAAACATGTGATAAAGCTCTGTCACCCATTGGGTAGTTGCTCTTGTCTTAGCAAAGAGCACTCAAATCAGTCATGGAACAGCCATCAGTGCAACATAAAGTTTGTAAATCTCGTCTTGACATCACCGAATGCTTCTTTGACTCCCAAAGCCCTTCAGTGGGCATCTGTCTACCCCAAAGACGGTATTCCCCTGAGGCATCCACCTTCGAAAGGTTTTGCTCTGGATTTTCTTCTGAAAACTCATGTTTATTTGGGAGCTGGAAGGATCTTCCTGTCTCAGCTGCATGGAAGAGAAACAAATAATACATCCTTAGTCAACTCCTACAAAGAAGGCAGTAACCACATTCCACTCTTGGGGCAATGAACGAGATCTCTGAAATGAAATAGAATCTCACACGTAATTTTTTAAAATGTTGGTCTGGTTTCAGAGAGATTAGACATTTTGGGGAGAGCACAGTCATCTCCACTCCCCTCATTTTACAGAGGCAGAAACTTGAGTACAAAGAGAAGTGATACCCAGTGTCGCTCAGCTAATCAGGACTTGACTTCTTTTACTCGCTACCTCTGCTGGATCACCAGCAGCTTCCAAAGTTATTAGTTATGTGTTATAATGAAAAAACACATAAACAAAAAAGCAACCCTGTGTATGCTCTGCCATCTTGATCAGTAAAGAACGTAATGAAGACTTAAACCTCTATATCTGAAAACAAAAAGTGAACTTCATAGAACCTAAGTATTGTTTCCAAAGTTCACAAATAAGCTTCTCACTTTAATTTAGTTCAAACTGACTTATCAGTGCCTTAGCACAGCAGCAGGCACCAAGAAAATGGTGAATGGATGCTGGTTGGTAAACCAGTAATTGATCAGATAAATAATGTATGGGAAAACACTCTGAAAATCTAAGAAAGATTCAATAAGTAGTAGTATGATTTCAGAGATATCCAACAGAGTTAGCCTTATAGATATCCATTCCACTGCCCTATGTGTTTCAGAGATATCCCAAATGTATTTTTTATAGTGCATTTTGGTTTACTATTCCAGAGATTGTTGTACATCCTGGTAAGTTATGCTTACTCTCCTAAGGTTAAAAACCCATATAATTTTTGTTATCGTCTAGTAATATGAACCTCAATATTAAAGTAGTAATGAAAATGGAAAATGTATGCTTTTCCAAGACATTAGTCCACCCAAATATGAACACTATAGGTCATTTTCTAAAATGTTTCTATTACTAACATCATTTCAAATTAAATCGAAACCTTAATAATCATACATATGGTCTCAACATTAATTATGCAATCACATTTTTCCTAACTTTTTACTATAAAACATAGCAAATAGAACAAATTATTAAAATAGACTCTTAAGCAAGGCTCAGAAAGACAAACACCACATGATCTCACTTATATGTGGAATCTTAAAAAGTCAAACTCAGAAATGTAGAGTGGAGAATGATGGTTATAGGAGGGTGAGGGTGAGGGGGTGGTTGAGGAATAGATGGTCAAGAGTACAGAATTTCAGTTAGGAGGAATAACTTCAAGAAGTCTATTGTACCACAGGGTGACTATAGATAATAACAATGTATTGTGCCCTTGAAAATTGCTAAAAGAGTAGATTTTAAGTATTATCACAAAAAAAAGTATGTGAGCTAATGCAGCTGTTAATTAGCTTGATTTAGCGATTCCACATGTATAATGAATGTATACATATTTCAAAACAATATATTGTACACAAAAATATATATATAATTTTATCAATGAAAAAAATAATTTTTAAAATAGGATTTTCAGCCATGCCCAGTGGCTTATGCCTGTAATCCCAGTGCTTTGGGAGGCCGAGATGGAAGATTGCTTGAGGCCAGGAGATTGAGACCAGCCTGGGCAATATTGCAAGACCCCATCTCTACAAAAAATTTAAAAATTAGCTAGATGTGGTGGCACACACCTGTAGTGCTACCTACTCAGGAGGCTGTGGTGGGAGGATCACTTGAGCACAGGGGTTTGAGGCTTCAGTGAGCTATGATTGTGCCACTGCACCCCAGCCTAGGTAAGAGAGCAAGACTCTGTCTCTAATCAAACAAATAAATAAAATTTTTAAAATAGGATTTTAAATAAATTCTACCTCATAATTTAATGTAGAATTAGCAGAAGGAATTTCAGTCAAATGTTTAAGTTACTTGAATTGAATAATAAAGAAATATTATGAAGTTAGTCACTTCACAATTTCTGAAAGACGTTCGGATTATTTCTGCCTTCAAAATCCTGATCATACAATTCCTACTACTAGAATTCCCACCCTGCTTCCCCACCAGCTTTCATAATCCCAAATCCTTCAGGACCTCTGTCAGTAACCACCACCTCCATGATGCTGTTATTTATTACAACAGTCCACCACCTTCTCTTCCCCACCTGAGACTCAGTATGGAAAAGGTAAAGACCTTGGCTCCTGAAGCCAGATAGGCCTGGTTTGCTGAGTTTTCTTCTTGGTAAAATGATAAATGTTGGTAATTTTGCTTGCTTCACAGGATCCTTCTCAGATAGCTGAACGGAATGTTGCACATGTAACTTCCTGGCACTTGAAAGTGTTCAATTAAGGTCAGCTTTTTTCCTTGCATCCGTATTTAACACTGCCTGAATTCCAACTCATTATATTGTATAATTATTCATGTGTGAAAGTCTTGCTACTTCAACATGCTCCTTGAAATCACATGCTTCTGTAGCCTCCATAGTACCTTCCACAGATGCTGAGCTCATTGAAGTAGTCATGCAATCAAATGATTTCAAGAGAGGGACTAAAGAAAGAGGTCTGCAGTTTTTGAAAGGTAGCATGTTCATCACCTTCCCAAGCCAAATTCAGTATATTTTGATAATTAATCCCTTAAATTGACATAAAAATGCCTCAATAGTATTTAGAGAAACACTTAAATAATGGTTTAAAAAACAGTTTGAAAAAAAAAAAGACACATGTGAAAGGAAAATGAAGGAGACATGATTTACTGTTACCTTGCTGAGCTTGAGGAATCCCCTCCAGATGCCTTCTCCACCTGGAGCTAGCGCAGATGTAGATGACTGTGCGTATGTATTCTAGCCCACAGAGTCTCACGGACTCCTTGCTCCTCACTTCTGAGATGGCAAATAGGACAGAGAATAGAAACAGAGTGAAAATGGAGCCCTTCATTTTCCTGAGGATTGAATGAGAATCTGATGTGGTAAATATGGTTGAATCAAATTCTGGAGTGACTCTCACCCTCTTGACCAATTTATACTAACTTTCCTGACATTCTATTGGTCAGAACCTCATCTTTACAATATTTGCTTAGCACATAGGGTTACACAGTAAAGTTTTGAAAATGTGATTTTATGATTATTGCCAGCTATTCAATCACCCCTGAATACCGTCAACACATCTGTGAGATGATAAAAACAGATGCCCTCTTGGAAGGCATTATGGAAAACTCATGGACTTTGGAAGTTGCCAAGAATGAGTTTTAATCTCAGCCTTGCTACTTACTGAGTAGCATAGAGCAAGTTTAAACTTTTTGAGTTGGGGGCCAACCCTGGTGGGTAACACCTGTAACCCCAGCACTTTGGGAGGCCAACACAGGCAGATCACTTGGGGCCAGGAGTTCAAGACCAGCCTGGGCAACATAGCGAGACCCCCGCCTCTACAAAAAATTTAAAAATTACTCAGTTACGGTGGCACACTTGAGCCCAGGACTTCAAGGTTACAATAAGCCACAACAGTACCATTGTACTCCAGCCTGGGTTATGGTGAAATGCTGTCAAAAAAAAAACAACAAAAACAAACAAAAAAAACCAAAACTCTTTGAACCTCAATAACCATATCTCTACAATGGGAAGCCCCATCTCACAGGGTTTTGTGAATATTGAAAGGAACATAAATGTCAGAACAATGGGATATCACACTTAAGTAGCCAAGTTTTCTTGTCCTGGGTTTGAATCCTGGCTGTTGCCGTTACCTGGCTGTTACGTACCAGATCTAGACTCTTAAGCAAGTTTTTAAAGCATCCTTCTTTGTAAAATAGTGCTGATGATTTAACTCCCTCATGAAGCTAATGCAATAATGTGTGTCCTGCTTGGTTCAATAAACAGCTAATAATTATTAGCTGCTTCTTCTTTCACCACCAGAATAGAAGAGTAGAAAACATAACTTCAGAATTCAGAAGATTTTATCTAACTAGAATCTTGTTATCTTTCACTTATGACCTGGGTACACTTTTCTCAACACACATATCTATGAAAATAGAAAGCTGAGTCCATATTCCAAAGAGCTAAATAATACAATTTCTTTTTTCATAAAACCTCTGAAAGCACTAGTTCTTGCAAAGGTCTTACCTAAACTGAGAATGCTGGAGTTTGAAGAACTGTTGACTCTGTTGACTCAGTTTTTAGCAAGTTGAACAAATAATTGTTTAGTTGATTCTGTGGAATCCTTGCCTGTGATTCCTGAAATCGCTAAAGTATGTGACCATGATCATATCATGTGTACTTACTGTGAAATCACTGTTCTTCTGTAGGGAAGCTGGAAAATAAAACAAAAATCTATTCTCTAATTGAAAGCATTGTTTGCTCTAAAAAATGAAAATTATTTCCAAGAGTCTTGCTTTCTCCATTTCTTTGGCTATAGTGTGAAGAATTGTTTAAGAAAGGCAAGACTTGAGGCAGGAGAAACAGAGAAAGGCTGTTTCAATAATTTAGGTATGATGGTGGCCTAAACTAAGGCCACGGCAGAGGGGATAGGGCACGTGAGTATTCAAAACATAGAAGGGCTTGGTACTGATCAAATATCAAGGGCAATGGAGAGAAAACTGTCAAATATGATACCTTGATTTCTGGCTTGTTCAACTGGGAAGTGGGGGATCATTTGCTAAGAAAGGGATCAAAGAAGGAGGAATGGTTCTCTCATCAAAGTTACTCCATCTTTGGATGGGTCAAAGTCAGTGTCTTTTATTAACTCCAGAGGGACACCCGTATTACTGTGTTTGGCACACCCACAACATCAACAACTATTGAGCCACGTGTTACCAAACTTCTTGTCTTCTTTGGAGATGTATACTGCCTATCTTGACAATGCCATGTTTAACACAACACTGCAATAAACCTATGGTCAGTGGCTATGGATTATTGGGCTTCTGCACAACCCCAGGGATATTCAGCCAAGGAATGATCCCTACCTTGGATGTCAGATGGATTCTAGCATGATCCTGCTATCACCACCACTTGTTCCCCCTAGGCGCAAAGTAGTCCCCTCTGCTGCCAGCTCTTAATACCTCATTAGGGCTCATTTAATTTGGGATGAAAGGCTGGTAATACTTGAGCTCATTCTGTGACCTAATGGAGGCAGGTTAGCCAAGTCAGGTACCCAGATGAAAAACTCATGACAATGATAAAAGCCCTAGATGTGAAGCCTGAAATTTGGGGGCTTTAGTTTCCCCATTTATATATTGAGAAGGTTGGATTGAATTGCTAAAAGTCTTCTCTGCACTTGAAATTATCCGTCTTGCTGTAATTGTCTGATTATGTTACTCCCACCTCACAAACCTTCAGTGGCTCACCATTACCTCCAGAAGACAATCCAAACAATATGACATTTAATGCTTTTCACACAGGTCCCCAAACATCACTCTTTTCACATACCTCAAGGTCCAGGAAAGGATAACCAACTGAAAGGAATCTTTCCATCTTTTGACCAACCACAGTTTCTTGTTTACAGCTCTCATAGGAGCATTTAATCTTTTTCATTTGAAGATGGACGTGACTTTTCTTCCTCATCTGGTCTGTAACTCAGTTTACTATGTCGCATTTATTATGTTTCTTATTTCAGATTTCATTCAGGTAGCTCTAAAAAATACCAGAGACTGGGTAGCTTATAACAACAGAAATTTCTCACAGTTCTGGAGACTGGGAAGTCCAAGATGAAGGTGACAGCATGGTCTGGATTCTGGGACTTCTCTCTGTGTCCTTACACAGAAGATGGGGCAAGCTGGCTCTCTGGGGTCTCCCATCTCCTAATTTCATCACTTGGGGGTTAGGATTTCAACATAAGAGACACGATATGTAACTGTCCACTCTGAGTTTTAATTTCTCCATCTATGAGGAGATAATAATCTGTGTTTTATAATGTTATTGTGAAGTGGAATGAATTAACACAAGTACAGCACCTAGCATAGTATATAATTCAATAAATAATAAACTAACAATGTCATGAGCAAGGGATCAGAAAATGTTATTTTTAGTTGGTAATAGCTACTCTGGATGACTTTTCTGTATAACTGTTAATATCAAAATCATCCATAAATCTGCACTGCTATAGTATTTTTCTTTGCTTCCTTCCTTTATCCTTTCCTTGCCTTCCTCTTACCTTTCATCCTTCCACAAGCAAGTTCTAATAAAGAAGGGTCTTATGGTACTGTTTCTTAAAGTGTTTTCTTTTGAACATGAGTCTTTGCCAATAGTCTTTGAATACTTTTTTTAAAAAAAAGAATCCCTTGATAGCAGTCTCTTTGAGATTAATAAAGCCTACTAATAAAGTAGAGCCCAGAGAAGACTTATAGTTAGAAAATTTCTTTAATTTTGTTTAACTCAATGTTTCCACAACTTATTTAATCTTGGAAATGCCTGCATTATGAAATTGGTTAACACCTGGGATTGCTATGAATTTCTAGAGTAGACATATTTCTAGTTCTCCTCTGTCCCAGCACATGGTAGGGTTGTATTTCTCTGCTCTTCAAAATTGGGAAAGACAATGTGACTATTTTGGCAAATAAAATGTGAGTGGATGTAACATATGTCACGTCTACCTAAAGCTTAAGGATTGATGTATGATCCTCCAGTTCTCCCTCTCCTTGGCTGTGGCTACCAACAACCCTCCTGATGTGGGAAGCTAATCACTGAGTCAGAACAATACAGAGTAGAACTGCCCACTGATCTGTAACAAATATGTAGCATGAGTGAAAAAGAAACCTTTATCATTTGAAGCCATTGAGATTTGGAGATTGTTGGTTATAATAACATAACCTGGCTTATCCTGACTAGTATAATTATCTTACGGTTACTTACATGTTACAGATGCAGAAAACATTTATAATGATTCAAGTTTTTAGATCAAAGCAAAATAAGATAAGTGATGCGGCCTTAACTCGATTAATTACCACATTTTCAGTATGATTGATTATATGAAGGCCTACACTTAATATGTACCAAAAACCCAAATTAACAACCAATGAATTCAGTAAATGTATCATTCACTTTATACCATTTGTCAAGGAACTGTGACCACAGTATACTTAATAGATGGTGTTTGGAGTAGGTTGGCATGAGTTGTATATACTGTTTGTGGCATTAGATTTTGGAAATCAAATATCAGGTCTTCCATTTAATATCTATGTGACCTTAATACTTAAGATTTTTAAGACATACTTAAAATCTCTGAATCTCAGTTTCTTCATTTGTAAAATAGAGATAATAATGCAAACTTCATTAGGATAATTGTAGGGATTAAATGATGCAAAGAGTGCTAATCAAGAGTCTCTAGCACAAGGAAACTTTCAATAGACTGATCATTGATGGTAATTGTGAGAATTCCACCAAATAGAACCTTGATGTTAGAATGTTAAGAGTTTTAGGACTGCTACTCTAGTTTCTAGCTAAGAGACTTTAAGGACGTATGTAACCTGTGATTTGATTTTCTAATTTATTACATTGGAAAATATCACAGGATCAATTGAGGTAATGTTAATTATAGCTCTGATAAATTATAAAGCATAGCACATATAATTATTTGATGAAATTATGATTATGATATCACTATATATAAATGCACTAGAAAACACTAATTTATTTTTGTTATTTTCTGACACACATAGTACCTGCTCATCATTGGCTAATACTTACCTTTAAAGCTTCCAGGTAGTGTTTTCATTATGATGCAACCATTTGTCCAGTTTTTCCTGGAAGTCATTCACAAGTCCTCATTTTCTCTTGGTTCTACCTTCTAAATTTCTCTATGATCCACCCACTGCTCTCTATTCCCTCTACCATGACCTCCACTTTCACTGGCATTGCTGCAATGGCCTGTCAGCTGACCCTGTCATCAATCCATTTACCACACTGCTACCAGAATGACCTTTCTGAAACTCACAATTATCACCCATCTCTAAAACACCCCAACAGTTTCCCTGAAGAAAACTTTCAAATTTCTTTAACATGGCCTGCAAGACATTTCATGACTTTGCTTCTCTCTACTTGTTTAGGTTTTAGATATCCTCAAACTCTAAGTGGTCCAGTTATATAAAACACCTTACAGATATTGAAGTTCCATATTCCCTTTTTCTCCATTTGAAACGCCTTTCCCTTCACTTTTTAAATCTGGTTAACTTCAACTAGAATGAAGAATATGTGTGGAAGGGATATTGAAATAGCATTTATCTGGAAAACTTTTTGCATGATTTTATAAACTTTCTTACCTCTCATTACAGTGATTTTTAAAATGCCCTATCAGTAAGGATTAAAATGAACAACTGACATATAACTTAATAGCAATAATAATAATAACCCGAAAAAAAAACAGGCAAAGGGCCTGAATAGACATTTTTTCAAAGAAAACATACAATAGCCAACAGGTATATGAAAAGTTGAACAACACTAATCATCAGAAAAATGCAAATCAATACCAAAATATTAGCTCACATCTATTAGGATGGCTATTATCAAAAAGAGAAGAGACTAATGTTGGTAAGGATGTAGAGAAAAGGGAATCTTTGCATACTGTTGATAGAAATGTAAACTGGCACAGCTAATATGAAACTAGTACAGAGTGTCCTCAAAAATTTTAAAATAGAACTACTATGCAATCCAATAATTCTACTTATTGGTATATACCCAAAAGAAATAAATCAGTATGTCGAAGAGGTATCTGCACTCCCATGTTCATTAAAACATTATTCACAATAGTCAAGATGTGGAATCAACCTAAATGTCCACTGATGGATGAATGGATAAAGAAAATGTGATACACACAGACACAGATAAATTTTATTCAGCCATAAGAAAAGGAGGAAATTCTACCATTTGGGACAACATGGATGAATCTGGAGGACATTGTGCTAAGTTAAAGAAATTAGGCATAGAAAGACAAATACTGTATGAACTCACATATGTGGAATTTTTAAAAAAAAGTAAAATTTATAGAAGTGTAGAGTAGAACAGTGGTTGCAAGGAGCTGGAGGATGGTGGAAATGGGGAGATGGTTAAAGGATGAAAACTTGCACTTATGAGATGAATAGGTTCTAGAAGACAGCATGATGACTATAGTTAATACTGTATTGTTTACTTGAGATTTACAAAGAGAGTAGATTTTAAGTGTTCTCACCACACACATACATACACACATACATGCACAAAATGGTAACTAAGCATGATGATGGATGTGTTAACTAATTTGAT
The DNA here is from genome assembly GCA_004027715.1 of Plecturocebus donacophilus. Classification (NCBI taxonomy): domain Eukaryota; kingdom Metazoa; phylum Chordata; class Mammalia; order Primates; family Pitheciidae; genus Plecturocebus; species Plecturocebus donacophilus. The sequence goes on from PVKP010006200.1 coordinate 23,887, forward strand.
TGTGGTAATCATTTCACAATGTGTGATTGGAATTTATACAATTTTTATTTGTCAATTAATTATATCTTAATAAAGCTGGGAGAAAACCCAAAGCAAATACACTTAAAATAAGCAACTGAAAATGTTTTTTACAACATATCTTAAAAAGAGTAATTTATATTTAAAGCTTTATTTTGTATGAACAGAGCAGCAGCTGTCATATGTTTTTGTTGTCATTTTAGTCTTTTGGAAATAAAGACTCAATAAATAAATAAAATATGCATAATAATGGGAAAAAATCAATACAATTATTTTCAGTGAGTTCTGATTTAAAACCCCCAGAATGGTTGGGCACAGTGGCTCATGCCTGTAATCCCAGCACTTTGGGAGGCTGAGGTGGGCAGATCACGAGGTCAAGAGATCAAGACTATCCTGGCCAACATGGTGAAACTCCATCTCTACTAAAAATACAAAAATTAGCTGGGCATGGTGGCATGCAGCTGTAGTCTCAGCTACTTGGGAGGCTGAGGCAGGAGAATTGCTTGAACCCGGGAGGCGGAGGTTGCAGTGAGCTGAGATCACACCACTGCACTCGAGCCTGGCGACAGTGAGACTCCATCTCAAACAAACAAAAAAAAACCTCAAAACATCCTGGAATCCTCTGTTCTCCTAGTATAATGGCACCATGTCTCTTAATAGTTGACTTATTCAAGGAAAATACAGACATGGTGAAAGTACATTTTTCATTACTTGTTCTGGATGCTGCATAAATGTCTCACTCATTTAGAAAATGCAGTGTTCATTTTTATAAGATTCATAACAATGTTTTATATGTTCTAACTTAAGGGATACATTATGCTTCTATTTAATCCAGGAATTCGTTTCATGTAAACTGTCAGCCTTTTAGTTTTATCACCAAATGTGTATGTTAACCTAAAGAAATGAAGACTAATAGCCTAGTAAATGTACTATGGATTTGAGGGTGGATTTGACATTGTACAAAATCCTAAACAAACAAGAAGAAAAGCCTAAATATTGTGTGAAGGAAAAAATGAGGTCATCAGCATAGTCCACAGGAGGAGTGGAGCCTTGGCAAAGACTCAGTCAACCACAAAGGGCAAAGAGGTTTGTGGACAAGGACATGGGGATGTGGCTCTGGGATAATCAGAATGAGAGCTGCCATTTTTTAGTGCCTACCATGTACCAGGCATTTTGCTAGGTGCTTTACATCAGAGATAAATTGTTCCCCAAATGGGTGGCAGGAACACAATCTTATAAAGTAGAAGCAATACTCACTCTTTAAAAGAAAGGGGTCATAGATTAGTTTTTGTCTTGAAGGGAAAAATTGATTTTATATTGCTACAGAACCAAAGACGGCTGTCTATGTTAACCAACTTTCCAGGCTGATTTTATGTCTTACATGTTTTCTGCACTTAAAATATTTTATTTTCCTTCTGTGATGGTCAAGATATTTTGTTAGGATTTTTAGAAAATTCAATTTAAATGTTATGTCACCTTGTAATAAAGGGCAAGCATGAAACCATCATTTCCCCATTAATTTGATATTCCTTTATTTAATAAATACTTGTTGCATTACTACTCTGTGAGGCACTATTGTAGGTGTTGTAAATATAGTGCTGTGAGCTAAACACATAGTCCCTACCCTCAAGGAACTTACAGTCTAGGAGAGAGCCAGACACTAAGCAAATGATTGTACAAATAAATACTTAGCACAGCAGGTATGAATCTTCATTTAGAAACTCAGTTATCCAAGAAATACACTTCCAATAATTCTTTTCAATTTCTGACAAGTTTCCATACCACTCAGCTGGCAGAAACAAACAACAACATCCAAACAAGTTAACGTCAGTCCAACTTGGGTATAGTTTCCTTCCCTTTCCCTGGACATAATTTACAGCATCTCACTCTGTGTGTACCAAGGCCCTTCTATCATCAAAGAATGGTTGCCCCCTCAGTTGTCTGGCTTCTTCAGTTCTAGAGGTTCTTTGCTGCTGCTACTGCACATCACTGATGGTATGAGGAATGGCTTTCAGAGTTCCTGTGGTCCCCCACAGGTCTTACTACTTCCTAGACAATGCTTTTTAGAAGCAGAACATGGATCTCCTCTGTTCTAAGGGTCCACAGGCCTCCCTCTTTTTCTCATTCCCCCACCCTTTTCATCCCTGAGGAAACTTCATATTTCTCTTTATCTTTAAGATACTTGGTCTGTGTCTCAAATATCTTTTCAAAGTCCTATGCTTTTACAGAACAAAAATGGATGTATTTGATTTATTGTCATTTTACATGTCTCCTTCAACTTATAAACATAGAGCTACTAATTAGAGAAGGGAAAGACAATGAAGAAAAATAGGATTAAAAAATATATCTCTTAATATTATCCCTCAACAATAATTTCTGAAATAATGCTATAAGGGAAATCCATGGAGGCTTGAGAACAGTTAACGAAAGAACCAAATTTAATTTGATTGGGTGGTAAGTCCTATGAGAGTGACTCAGAGAGGGGTCTTCTGAGGAGATGAGATGGAAACTGGGATCTGAAAGCTGTGTAAAGAGTTAATATTTTGAAGGAGAGTGAGGAGTGTGTTCTCAGCAGAAGGAATACACATGGCAAGGCCTCATGGCAGGAGAACACTGAAGAAAAGAAACAAATCTATGAGCATTATCATTTATGGATAAAATCTTAATTGATTTTATCAATTAATTGATTTTATCAATTGATGAAGATAAAATCTTAATTGTAGAATATACACACTTGCATAGTGTATGAGACCTCAACAAACTATATAAGGCATCAACCATTTATTACGTCGTAATGGAAAGTGTGTAAGAACTAGTCAAAGCTTTGGACTTGAGTTCAAGCCTGACTAGTCATAAACTGTATGGTCTGTGGTGTATTGTATCACCTCTTCAAGCCTTAATTATATCATCTGGAAAAGAGAGATTATGATAATATAGCAACTACATGCCCCATCAGTCTCAGGATTGCTGTGATGATATACTGGGAAAATGGATGTGAAAGTATTTTGCGAACTGTAAAGAATTTTCCTGCAAGATCTGCACATGTACCTCAGAACTTAAAGTAAAATAAAAAAAGAAAAAGAAAAAGAAATGGGATACCTGTTAAGAAAGGTTAATAGTATATTAAGAGGGAAAAAGAAATCTGTTTTCAAAATAGTAATGTACAATGTGATCCCACTGGTAAAAACATGCAGAGGAAAAAAAACTGGAAGGATATATCAAAATGTTAATTATGAATATCTTTGGTAGAATTAATTAAATACTTTTAATATAAAACTGAATTTTCATGTGCATAATTATTAGTATGTTAATAACTAGAACTATTCACAGTAAAATTCAATATTTGCTTTTAGAGAGACTCCTACTGAGATAAAATGACAAATACTAAGTAATCTACTTTCTCATTTGTAATCATATGTAACGACATAGAGGTGAACCAAGTGAACACACTAAATATGATACATAATTATATAGCAGTGAATATAATCTTCCTTTTCTACTTCAACTGGAAGAGCAGCTAACAAGTTACTATCAGACAACAACAATATAAGTTCTATGTGAGAGATGCCTGGTAGAAAATGGCCAAATGGAATAATGAATACCTACCCAAAACAGAAGCCTAAAGTTAGCACAGTCACCACTCTCTCCATAAATCCCTAACCAGCACATTAGGGTGTGCGTGTGTGTGTGTGTGTGTGTGTGTGTGTGTTTTGTGTGTAGGGGGGTGTATGTTTAAGGGTAACATAAGATGGCTAATGGCAGGGCAGAATTCTTACTCAGTTCTTAAAAATATATGGTAAACAGAGTTTACTAGTAAAGATTCAAAGCCAGTCTACATAGCAAGCAAAATTCCTTCTGAAGTTCCCAAGGAGACAAGATCTTAGACCAAAAATTTGATGTTAATCTGTAAGTCTGAGAAAATCACTTAAGGCTGCAGAAGCAGGGGTGAGAAGGTTCAGGAGTGAGTAGGTTCAGTGCTTTAGGATCAGTTGCCCAGTATCCAAAAAGAATAGCTTTATTTTTTATGCAGGCTTGAAGAACAATGGGGGAAATATGTGAATAATCTGTAAAGATCAAAAAAGTACACAATAAAAAGAAACACAGGTTTTTTCAATTAAATCAGGTTTTTATTTTCTTACACAAGGCATTATGGAAAGTCCAGTCTTTCAGAAAGACAGAAACAAAGATAATCACAATGACATACCAATGGATAATTTATAATCCTTATAACCTGACCTAGGCTCTAAATTCACATAAAATTTGCCTTGCTTTTGTTTAAAGGATGGCTCCAAACAGAGATTATGAAGCAATGGATACTTGTAAAAGGTAGTTCCCACTGTTGCATTGATTCCAGTCTTGGTTATATATATATATATATATGATTTTTTCCCCAGAGTTTAGTGAATTTCATGCCATAACCTCTCCTCTCCAATTACAATGCTTTATAGAACAGCCCATAATGTCCTATGGCCTAAGTTAAACCCAGGATTTGTTTTAAAAAACTGCATAGAATACCCTGTTAGCAATGAGTATTTGAAGGAGTCACTGCTCCCCAGCTCCACCCCAATTTCCACAACTTTGCTCTAGAACTGTTCATAAAATAATGTCCTGATGTGGTCTATAGATCAGAGGCTTTATATTTTCTATCTGGGTCCACTGAAGTCTGGTCTTAAAATCCAGAGCAGATTCTGGGCAAACAGAGGAGAGAGCCTGTTGTGTGCTAGATTAATTGTTCTCACTGAATTGGGAATGTGATAACTGCTAGCCAAACAATAAGATTCTGATATTTACTGTCATATGTTTTGCTTGCCAAATTGTCTAACAAAGTTCTATAGCTTCAGCTTTCAGATCTAAGAGGATAAAATGTCAGGTGCAAGTATCAATTATTATCATACTACAAACTCTATAATTATAAACTCTGAAAAACAGAGCTTGGAAAGCAGATACTTTAAAAGTGAATAGAATTGTCTTATAAAGATTTTGGTTTAAGTGATTCTAATAATTTCCAAGTTTTGCTTCTACAGGTATAATAATTTTCTAGCCCATTTAGACATTGTATAAGAATGTACATGTACTCATATGTAGTTAGAATATCATCAAGAAGTAGAGTAGGAATATCTTTAGAAAAATTAAGAAAATTCCACTGAAACTCTTAAGAGTAACTCTTAAATCACAAATATCTCTGAAATAAAAGTTCATTAAATTTAAATTAAGTGGAAGTTATACATCAAATATTGTTTTCTGAAATCAAAATCTGGTGTGCAGCATGTAATACAGAATACTGGATGTTAAACAGTTTCTTTTTTAAAGAAACAACTACAAGAAAGATATTAGGAATGATGAATTATGCTGGTTGGTTTGACTTGTGTCCAAGCAAAGCATCTATTATATCTTCCTAAAAAAACAAAAAGTCACACAATTACAATGCAATAAAATGTAAATTAAAAGGTAAAGTAGTCTTTAAAATGCCATTTAAAATTTATAAGTTAGTGATACGCATATAAAGGGTATCCAATAAGATTGTAAAAGGGAAACAAACAAAGATAAGTTTAAACAGTAATGATTGTTCCCTAGTATAAACCCACTCTTTCCTATGAAAGACTCTTTTAATGAAATCTGATAAATAATTTTATAAAGATTCAGTAAGAAGAAAATTTTGACAGTTCCTATTTAGCCTTAATGCTTAAGTCTAAACTTTCTCATTTATAAAATATCTGTTAAACTTACTGGTATCTTAAGTTCTTTCCTGATCTATTAATGCTTAGAGAGTAGAACTTCTCAATTTCCATGTGGGTTTTGTTATTTTTCATTTAGTGGTACTGATATTTGTACTAAAATGGATAAAACGATCATATATAAGAGGATGAAAATCAAAGATGGGAGGTGAGTTTTTAAGCAAGACAGTATAGTGAAAAGATAGGAACTGGAAGCTGAAGAGTTTCTCTATCACATAGTAAATATACTCTAGATAAAATCATTGGACTCTTTAGATAACGTAACATAAGTCAGTTCCTATTTTTTAGCCTATACTATGCTATCTTCGGCACTTCTCCATCATTCAAGCCCTGCACACCAAATCAGTTGCCAAGTCCGTCAGTTCTAACCTTAATATGTTTACCAAACTCATCTTTTTCTATTCAGTTTCTCACTTGGGCAAATGTAAGAGGTCACTACAATAACTTGTTCAATGTTGTATCCTTAGTACCTAAAACAGACCCTGTCACATAGTAATACTCAGTAAATATTAATACTTGTTGAATAAATAAATCAATGGTCTATTTTTTTTTCTACCTTCAGTGTCTACTAGCATTAATTTCTTACACATATTACAGATTCATGTTTCTAAAACTCTTTTTTAAAATTTCAGTTATCTTTTCATTTTTCCTTCAATTTGGAGAAAATGTAAACAGCAAGAGCACAGAGAAAAACATGGCAAACATTTGTATAATGAACCATAATAGTAAAAATAGGATCCAGGAGTAGTTCCCTAGAGGCTGCCTGCAGAAAAGGAGTTGCTTCTGTAATTCTCCATTGAAACTGACTTCTCCCAAGTACTTACACCATTATTCTCTGTAGCTCAAGACTTAGACCACCAGCAATCCTCATAATGCCAGTAGAAGAGCTGGTGCTTCCCCAGTCATGAATGTTAATGCGGGGATAAATCCTGCCAACAGCTAGCTTATCATAAAGTTATAATTGCAAGCCTTGGATCCCAGTCTCCTGTTCATGCCAGACATCAGCCTGGTGTTACCCCTAACCATGACCCCTAACCTGGTAGGACAGGGCTGGAGCCAACCTTTGACCATATCCTACCATAATAGTATTCTGGTCCTTGCTCTCATCAGAAAGGGGCCAGAGTTTCAGAAATCACATCACTTAAAACCTCCAGAGGGCCAGGAATGGTGGCTCACACCTGTAAAGCCAGAGCTCTGGAAGGAAGATAGGAGGATTGCTTGAGGCCAGGGGTTTTTGACCAGCCTGGGCAACATTAACAATTAAATGTCTGTACAAAAAAATTATAAGTTAAAAGTTAAAAAAATTAAAGTAGCAATTAGAAAAAGTGATACTAACTGGAATCCTGAAAGACACTGATAAAAGATAAAGTTTCCTTTGTATACCTCCTAATACTTTCTTCCCTTTCCCTCATGTCCCAGGGGCAGCCTTTATCATAAATTTGATGTACATCTTTCCTATAGAATGAAATCATAAGGCTTCCAAAACTTTAATTCACTATTGGTTAAAATTAATGAAAAAATTATAGGCCATAATGTTGCTTGACAAGTATCTTGATAGGAAGCAATGTTTCTGACATTAGTTACTCTGGAACTTCAAAATATTATTATGACTATAATTCTCTATAAGCTAAGAAAGAAAAGGTATGTCATTAACAATTGGCTATCAGTAACAAAAACTTGATTAATAGTTTTTTGTTGTTGTTTAATCTCCCAAAAATATAACCCTAAGCCTTTCAAATATAGTCACCAAAAATATGAAAAACATATTTGTATATAAAAATTATATTTATTTACTAATATTTGGAATTGATTTGTTAAGAAAAATATGCTTACCGCCTTGAAATCACACACACACACACACACACACACACACACACACACACACGGGTTTGCCAAAAATGTTCAGACTCTCTAAGCTTAGCTTTCTGCTTGTAGAGCATACTGTTCAAATTAAAAGATGGCATAACCAATTCAAATCCAAACAAAAATGAAGCATTTTTCTTTTACATTCCAGTCTATATTTTATACTCTTACCAACTGCAAATGTGTCTACTAACAATGTATTTATTTTTATGTTACATAATATTGCATATAATATATTGTACTTGCCTTCTTGAAATTTGCTTTTATCATTCAACACTGTCTTTTATAATTTATTCAAAATTTGTCATATTAACACATTAAAATATAGACCATTTAAATATCTGTATTGTAGTTACGCATGTGAAAATGTAATATTTTATCTATCCAGTCTTCCACTGATTATCATTTGAGTTGTTTTCAATTTGTTGGTATACAAACAAGGCTGCTATAAACATTGTTTCCTCATTAGCATGTTTTTCACACCATTACCCATGAGTTAAACAAAGCCCTAAAGATGTTTAGAGTCTGGGATAGGCCTGGTGGCTCAGGCCTGTAATCCCAGCACTTGAAGAGGCCTGTGTGGTCACATCACTTGAGTCCAGAAGTTTGAGATGAGTCTGGATAACACAGTAAAACCCCATCTCTGCAAAAAATACAAAAATTAGCCAGGCATGGTGGTGGGCACCTGTAGTCCCAGCTACTTGGGAAGCTGGAGTGGTACAATTGCTTGATCCCAGGAGTTCGAGGCTGCAGTGAGCAGAGATCATGCCACTGCACTCCAGCCTGGGCAACAGAGTGAGACCCTTTCTCAAAAAAACAAAAATGTATAGAATCTAATCTAATCAGATGGCATTTAAACATATGCAAGAGTTGTAACCCTACTGAAGAGGAAAACTGTAATAATTCAGAATTTAATGACACAGTAAATCAATGTATGGAAGTCAATCAAGTGATTCAGCAACATGGGCCAGGTCGCAGACTTCCAATGAGAAGATGGAGGCTTAGGTAATGTGTAACTAGACTTTAGGAGACATGGGCTGTGAGACAACTGTATTGGAGCACTGACAAATCAACAGTAAAACAGGGCCCAGACTGGCAGCTACGGTAGATAGGTAAATCCCCTTAAATGTCCGCAATGTCAGACCTCATTCTCTGGATAAAATCTTAAGTCAAGATGCATCTCAGCTAGTTGAGAAAATAATCTTCAAAACTACTTATAATGGTATTCTTTTTTACCTTGAGAAGAATAAACATTGTGTAAAGAAATGATGCATCAAATCAAACTGATAACTTTAGTATTTTATGCATTAAGGAATTTACATATTTTTAATATTTTAAATATTCATATGAGAAGTTATATTGGAATGTCTAACAGAGAAACATTTGCTTCTTATATAAATGTGTAATTTGGGTAATTGATTTAGACTTGCAATCATGGATTGAAATCTTACTAACTTGTAAACAGCATTGGAACATTTAGGAAAATACAGTATTCATCACATTTAAAATTTTAAATTTATGAGATAAGAATTCCTTAAGTATCTGAGACTTGTTTGTCCATAAGAAAACTGAAGTACTTAAAAGTCCAATATATTACATTTATAAATGAGATTTAAAATATTTAAGAAAATGTGATTAAGTTGCAAAAGCTCACTTAGCATGTATTAAAATCTGCTAGACTTAAAAACATAATAATAAAATATATAATCTAAATGTAAGAACTTAAGATGAACTGTTCATTTTTTATAAATCTTATTTGAATATGAATTTTTAAAATCAAAGTAGGCTGAGTAATCTTTTGTATATATAAAGGCTGCCTTAGGGAACATTAGAAATAAGAAATAAATTGGCTTGGCCCAGTGGCTCACATCTCAATCCCAGAATTTTGGGAGGCCAAAATGGGCAGATTACCTGAGATCAGGAGTTCAAGATCAGCCTGGCCAACATGGCAAAACCCCATCTCTACTAAAAGTACAAAAATTAGCCAGGTATAGTGATGGGCACCTGTAATCCACTACTCAGGTGGAAGTCTGTAATCCACTACTCAGGAGGCTAAGGCAGGAGAATCACTTGAACCCGGGAGGCAGAGGTTGCAGTGAGCCAAGGTGGCGCCACTGTACTCCAGCCTGGGCAACAAGAGCAAGACTCCGTCTCAAAAAAAAAAAAGAGAGAGAGAGAAATAGGAAATGAATTCTCTAAAACACCTCACATTGATACTTCCTTATACATGTCTTCTATTGTACATGTATACTCCTATTGTACCATAGAGATTCTCTATGGTATCATTGGCTTGTATGGTATTTGAATTTTCTGTTTTATAGAATCGCTCCCCAAAGAGGCTGTTTTAATTTCTATTACCAGTATGTAAATTATATTACTCTTATTACTCTTATATTGGCCCCTTTGCCACTTTTCTCTCAAGCAACTTCTTTACCAGTCAAAAAAGTCAACTTACCAGTTCCTTAAGATGACATGAACCTTTCCAATTCCCTATCTTTGCTCAAGCTTTTCCCTTGCTCAGGAATAACAATTCCAATTTTTCTTTATCTGCAAGGAAATATCCTAAACCTCCAAGCACAGCTGAAATTTAATCACCTTTGTAAAAACCTTCCCAAAAGCATTCTCTTATTTTCCTTTTCCTCTTCCCATTCACCTTCCAAAAGTCAATTATTCTCCTGCACTGTGATTCTATAGAAGTTCATTATTCTGTTCTTTCTGACTTGATTATAGTTTGTTGAATATCTATTGTCTTTTTCTTAGAAACCATGTCTTTTGTTTGTGTTGTTTGTTCATTCAGATAGTCATTCAGCATTCACTAATGCCCATTATGTGCTAGTACTGCATTAGACACTTAAATATATGCTTCAAAGTGGCTCAAACTAGTAAGAAAAATAAGTATACAAAACATTGTAACTTATATTGATAGATTATTGTAGCACTTGATAGGTTTTATATATATCTTCTCATGAATAATGCTATAATTAATTAAATCACGTTTATGAATATTTCTAGAGGCTAGTTGCAGAAGTGAAATTACTAGTTAAAAGGAATCAATATTCTCTAAACATTTCTTTCCTTTTATTTTTTTTTATTTTTTTTTTTTTTGAGTCAGAGGTTCCCTCTGTTGCCCAGGCTGCAGTGCAGTGGTGCTGTCTCAGCTCACTTCAACCTCCGTCTCCCAGGTTCAAGCAATTTTTATGTCTCAGCCTCCTGAACAGCTGAGATTACAGGCACCTGCCACCACACCCAGCTAATTTTTGTATTTTTAGTAGAGACAGAGTTTCACTATGTTGGCCAGGCTGGTCTTGAACTCCTGATCTAAAGTGATCCACCTGCCTCAGCCTCCCAAAGTGCTGAGATTACAGGCATGAGCCACCACGCCTGGCTGTCTCTAAACATATCTAAGTTTTGATTCACATTGTCAAATTGCTTCCAAAGAAGTTATACTGATTTCTTTTCCAACCACCAGTATGAGAGGATTTATTGAATGTTTGCCAGTACACAGTAGTCTTATTAAAAAATTATTTTTAAAGCAATCTTGTAAATCCGATATGTGAGACTGCTATTTGAAATTAATAATATTTTATCTTTTAAGTTACTAGTGAGGTTGGATTTTAAAACATATCTGCTAGTCATTTTTTGTGAATGACCTATTCCTGATCATTGCCCATTTTTTTACTGAAGTCTTGGTATTTTTATATTGATTTATTATATTTTTAAATATTTTTGACATACTTATCATATTTATGCTAATATTTACGAGTATTGTTTACAATAGCAATTTAAACATAAGAAACTGAAAAAAATGAAAATTTTAAATTGGAAATTGAAAACACTTTTTAAATAGTGGACAATGAGTTGTTTGTCAAAGTTTGACACAAAACTTTGGTATTTGAAGATCGGAGTAAGAGAATAGGATAATACTAAACCAACAGAAATAAATGCCCATTTCAGGAACATTGGAAAATATCTTAAAATACAATTATTTTATGTAACAATCTTTTAGTATATGCAGTAAACTTCTTTGGCTATCTTTAAGAATTATTAAGTCCCAATTACATACTAGGCACAATTTTAAGTTCTCCCATATAATATTTATAATTAATTATTATGCTCACCAATGTTAATATTCTTATTATTATCTTTTACAAATAAAGAAGATATGGCCGGAAAAAAAATAACCCTAGTAGGTATGATTTCTAGAAGTCAGCAACTCCTGGAGTTTATGTTCTTTCATTATATTACACTTAAGACACTTAAGAAATGTAAATCCTTTGCATGCTACAAAATTACAACTGAATAGACTAATAAAATGACACAATTTTTTTACTCTTGAGTCTTACCTGGCCAGAATCCAAAGCAGTAGGCATATTTCTCAGTTCGTACACAGAAACCTGTCCATCACTGTCTCCTACCAGAAGGCAATCTGTTTGTTTGGCAAAGAGAATGGTTGTGAACTTGATTCCAGGGTTAGCAACATTCACAATCAGAGGGTCCAAACTGTAATGAAATATTTTATTTGTAAATTCAAGTGCTATATTAATATGGTTTTTTAAATAAAGAAAAATTTGAGATTTTTTTAAATGAAATGTAAGAAAAACCGTAAGCCTATTTAAGTGTTTCCAAACTCAAAATAACTGCTTCTCGCTCCTTATGCATTCAAAACCTTCATTTCTTCAATGAACTAACCAGGTAAATTAAAGTACGTCACAAGTAAGATGTGAACTCACAAAGTTAAATTTTGTGATGGCTAATTTTGTGTGTCCACTTGGCTAGGCTGTGGTACCCAGTTGTCTGGTCATGTGATACCCATTCAATTCACTATAATTTGAATAAAGCTGATTACCCTCCATAATGTAGGTGGGCTTCATCCAATTAGTTGAAGGCCTTAAAAGAAAAGACTGAGATCCACCGAAGTGGAACAGAATTCTACCTGCAGAATACATTTCGACTGAAGACTGCAGTATGACTCCTGCTGGAAATTCCAGCCTGCCAGTCTGCCCTGCAGATTTCAGACTTGCTAGGACCCACTATCATGTGAGCCAACTCCTTAAAATAAATCTCTCTCTCAAGAGATAGAGATAAAGACAGAAATATATAGAGACAGAGACAGTGACAGAGATAAGTAGATACATACATCGTATTGGTTCTGTTTCTCTGGAGATACCTAACACAACTTAGTAAATAATAACTGTCTTTTAACAGAATAATTTTTTATTCAAATGAGCCTCTGGAATATAAAAGTACATTTTGAACAAGAAGTTTTCTCCTAGTCTTGGTCATCTAAAGCAATCTACCTAATGTTCTCAAGAGAAGTAGCAACTTTGTATACTTCTTTTACAAATATGTTGTCCCGAGAATTACAGTTTTTCCAGAAAAATTAAAATCAGAGGTGGGATTATTTAAGCAGCCACTTTATACATTAGTCACTTCATACTTGTAATCCTTGATTTTTGGTTCATACTGTTTTATGGAAAAGACCAGGACAAAATTTTAAAGTTACTGAATTATTAATTCCTAGCCAAAAAAAAAATCAATAAACCCATTGAATTTGACATCATTTCTTTTAAACAAGAATTTATTTTCTTACTGTTTTTGCTAAAAACTAGCATAAAGATATATTTTCCAATTAACCTTTTTATTCCAACATTGTATTAAGTTTTCATATTAAGAAGAATAAATGAATTTAGACAATCTTCTAATAATTTTGGTGTAATATCTAAAATCAAAAATTTTAATTAAGTTCATACCACTTTGAATGTTTTGAAACAAGGTAAGAGCATAAGGAAATGTTGCAAAAATAATTATTTTGTCCCTGTTTTCTGTTGCAGAAAATTTTTAGTTAAAAATGTAAAAATGCCTCTGTATGTTTCTCTAAACTAGGCAATTGATAAGAACTCAAGATAGTTATTATGTCCTATATTATCCTGTAAAAGTTTGAGGAGATGAGTAAGGTAAATTCACTTTCTTCCTTTCTCTCTCTCTCTCTTCCTTTTTTGAGACAGAGTCTACTGTGTTGCCCAGGTTGAAGTACACTGGTGCAATCTCGGCTCACTGCAATATCTGTTTCTTGGGTTCAAGTGGTTTCTCCTGCCTTAGGCTCCTGAGTAGCTGGGACTACAGGTGGTGCACACCAACGTGCCTGGCTAGGTTTTTGTATTTTGGTAGAGATGAGTTTTTGACATGTTGACCAGGCTGGTCTTGAACTCCTGACCTGAAGTGATCCACCCACCTCAGCTTCCCAAAGTGCTGGGATTATATGTGTGAGCCACTGTGCCCAGCCAAGGTAAACTACTTTCATTCAAATATTTTTTAAATCACATATGGTATAAATAACTAACATTAATATAGCATCCTGGCATTATCTTTAATCACAAAGGACTCTCATAAACTATTACCTCTTTTAAAGTAACTACAGTACCCTCTAACTGATGTCAAAACTATCAGGTGTCATTTAGTTTGAACTGCTTCTACTATAAGTGTACCCAAGAAAATACTAACACTTACGTGCTGATACGAAGGTCCCAAATCTCCACCCTGTTCTCATTTGCAGCTGCAAATATGTAGGATGATTTTGGAGACCAGGCAACATCGTAAACAACAGAAGTAGTTGGATAAAAACTCAAAAATGGCTTGACATTCTCCTGTTGCCATATAATAACACCCCAATCTGCAGAGCAGCTTAAAAATACATCATGACAAAATGGATTCCATGTCACTTTATACACTGGACCCTATAAATAAACAAAAAAAAATACAAAGGTAAATAATATTTAACATCTTTTATTTTAAACTTGACCAGCAAATTAAAAATGCTAAGATTTCTAGATTTTCACACTATTCATTATTATGTGTGCATTATTTTAGCTAAGAAAAAAATCATAAATTAAATCTTCTCTAAATTATTACATTTAGAAACATAAAAATAGAGCTGCTATAATATTCACTTAATTTAATACATATTATACCTACTTTGAAAAGATAAAGAGTATCAAGAAAAAAAAAATGAAGAAGAAAATAAAGAAAATGTGGCTAAAACATCATGAAAAGATATACACCCAGGTGCAGTGGTGTGTGCCTGTAGTCCCCGCTACTTTAGAGGCTAAAGTGGGAAGATCACTTGAGCCCAGAAGTTCAAGGTCAGCCTGGGCAACAGTGAGACCCATCTCTTAAAAAACAAAACAAACAAACAAAAAGATATAGAGACTAGGTATGGCTGAGAAACAATTTTACTTTAGGATCAGCATGTTATCATAAGCAAAGTCTTTCAGAAGCAAAACTTGTGACTTCCAAAAGTTTCAAGAAGAAATCAAGGATATCCAGAAGTCAAATAAAATGCCCCATATATTATTGGTGATTTCCATAGAAGAAAGCACTTAATTCAGGATGCTATTTTTAACTCTGAAGTTGTAAATTTATTGTATATTACAAATACTGTGTATAATGGTACTATTTTTTCAGAAATACAAAATAAATTTTCCAACCCACTATAATTAAACTAACCTTATGTCCTCTGTAGGTATCTAGGTATTGTTCATTATATGAACAAGAACATTTGTGAATATGACCTTCTTCAGTGCCAGCCAAATAGATATTTGTGTCCTACAACACAAAACATCGAAATGTATTGTCTTGTGATACTTGTAAGTGTGATAAATAGAAGATTAGATAATTCTGGATCTATTAAAATCAATTCAAGAACTCAAACTAAAAACACTATCTTGAATATGCCAGTCTGTTGTCTTTTTCTTTTGTCATGATTTTATAATAATCAAACTACCTGAAAGACTACTATGCAAAAGAAAACATAAACTGGTCCTTTGCTGGAATTGGAGAGCATTTAATATCCTGTCTAGAAATTACATCGAAAAACACTGGCTTAAAATAAATAAGAAACTTTCTAACATTTAGAGCTACCTGACAATGGAACTAGCAGTCCAGGAAAATAGTAAGTGCTCTTTCATTACAACTAGTCAAAGAAAAGACAGATATACACTTTAAAATTACAGTATATTAAAAAAGAAAAAAAATAAACTATATGATAATTTCTCCCAAAGTGATATTACCAATATACATTCCCAAACAGTATATAAAAGCTATCTGACTCACATTCTCTTCAACAGTTGGTTACATCAGAAATCTTAAGTCTCCATTCTATTAGATGTAAAATTATATCACCTGTTTTTAATTCCTATTTATGTGAATATTATTAAGGTTGAGCACTCTATATTCATTGGCCACTTGTGTTTCCTCTTATGTTTGTGTCTTGATCATTTTAGTAATAATACGTCTTGCTATTTTTCATTTGTATAAGTTCTTTATATATTCTAGATTCTATTGCTTTGTCTATAACGTATGTTATAAATATCTTCTACCAGTGTATGGCTTACCTTTTTATTTTCTTTTTACAGTCTTTGATAAACATAAGTTCTCATTTTCTGTTATATTTAGCATTTTTTGTGCTTTAAGAAATCTTTCCCTACCTTAAGGGCCTCGGAGATATTTTCCTACATTTACTTCTGAAAGGTTTTGTGTATGATAGGATAGAAATCTCATTCCTTTTTTAGTATGGATACGTATTATTCTCACACCACTTATAAGTGGTCATTTATCACTAGCAATCTTCAAGGTCACTGTGAAAGTTGGGTTTCCCAGCAAATAGACTCTGAGATTTTATGCCAGAAGTATTAGGGAGTGCTCTCAGTGAGAAACTCTATGTGGGAAACAGGAATGGACAGATAGTTCCGTTGAGCAGTGAAGCAGTTACAATCAAGGGGTTAGTCCAAACTATAAGAAGCTCTGGAGAGAAGATGGCTGTTTAGAGTACTGCCTCAAGGAAGCCAGACATTTTATAAATGTCCCCTTCAAGCAAGATGTTAGACTCAAATCTAACCATATGAATAATCAAACTAAATGTAAATGATCTTAGCATCACTATTAAAAGGCAGTGATTTTAAGACTGTATAAAAAGGCAAGACCCAATTACATGCTACCTACAAAAAAATTTAAGTATAAAGAGATAAATAGGTTAAAGGAAAAAGCATGAAAAACGATAAACCAGACTAACACCAGTTAAAAGAAAGCTGGAGTGGCTATACTAATATGATACTAAGTAGACTTCAGAGTAAAAAAATCACAAGTTATAAATAGGGCCATTACACAGTGATAAAGGAGTTAATTGATCAAGAGGATGTAACAATGCTAAACATATGTATGTACCTAACAAGAAAGCATCAAGATACACAAAGCAAAACTGATAGAATTATAAGGAAAAACAGACAAATCTACAACTATGGTTGGAGACTTTAATACCTCTTTCTCAATAATTGAAAGAAGTAGGAAGAAAATCAGCAAAGAGAAGCAATCTTGAACAACATTACCAACCAACTTAACCTGAATGACATTTACAGAATACTCTACCTAACAAAGCATAATACACACTTTTCTCAAGTATACAGGGAATAATATAAACAACATTGCCATAGCAAAACTACATTACTATAAAAATAAAAATAAATTAGGCCAGGCACGGTAGCTTACACCTGTGACCCCAGCATTTTGGGAGGCTAAGATGGGAGGATCACTTGAGGTCAGGAGTTTGAGCCCAGTCTGGCTAACATAGTGAAGCCTTGTCCCTACTAAAAAAAAATACAAAAAATTAGCTCGGCATGGTGGTGCACACTCATAATCACAGCTACTGAGGAGACTGAGGTGGGAGAATCACTTGAACCCAGGAAGCAGAGGTTGCAGTAAGCCAAGATCACTCCATTGTACTCCAGCCTGTACTACAGAGTGAGACTCTGTCTCAAAAAATAAAATAAAATGGAAATGAAGTAAAATAAAATAAAAAATTGGCCAGGCATGGTGGTGTGTGCCTCCTAAACAGCCAGCTGTTTTGGAGGCTGATGTGAAGGGATAGCTCAAGCCTAGGAGTTCAAAATTGCAGTGAGCTATAATCATACCACTGCACTCCAGCCTTTGTGACAGAGTGAGACTGTCTCAAAAAAAAAAAAAAAAAGAATTAGAGATGAGATTACTATTCCACAGTTATTAAGAAAATATGTCAATAAATTCCACAACGTCGATAAAACAGACAAATTCCTTAATAGACACAAATTACCAAAGCTCACTCAAGAAATGATAAATAACCATAATAACCCTATATATATTAAAATTTCAATTAGTAGTTAAAAATTTTAAATCTCTCACAAAGAAAACTCCAGGCTCAGATGGTTAATTCTATTAAGTATATAATGAAGAAATCATACAAATTTTATGAAAATTCATTCTAAAAATAAGTCTATGTGGACATGATTACCCAGATAGCAAAGTCAAAGATATGACAAGAATATAGATCAATCTCTCTCATAACCAAAAAGATTCAAAAATTCTAAACA
This sequence comes from Plecturocebus donacophilus, assembly GCA_004027715.1. Taxonomy (NCBI): domain Eukaryota; kingdom Metazoa; phylum Chordata; class Mammalia; order Primates; family Pitheciidae; genus Plecturocebus; species Plecturocebus donacophilus. The sequence continues at coordinate 41,900 of PVKP010006200.1, forward strand.
AATTTTCAGCATATCTGATTTATTAGTATATTAAAAGGGTAATAAAACACAATCAAATAAAGTTTATTCCATGGATACACATTCAAAAAATAATCTAATTCACCATATTAACAAACTTAAAAAGAAAAACTATATGATCATCTTTATAGATATGGAAAAGTGTTTAACAAAATCCAACATCCATTCCAATTAAGAACCATCCAACAAACTAGAAATGTAATGGAACTTCCTCAACCTGATTAATTGCATCTACAAAAAGCCTTCATCTGACACCATACCTAATAGTAAGAGACTAAAGCCTTTTCCTCTAAAATCAGGAACAATATAGGAATGTATACTCTCATCATCTCTACCATCACTGTACTGGAGGTTGTAACCAGTGCAATCATACAAGAAAGAGAAATAAAAGGGAACCAGGTTAGAAAGAAAGAAGTAAAACTGTTTTTATTTACAGAGCACATGATCATCTTGAATTCCTTATGCCAAGGACACTTCAGGGCACTAGACTAGGTTTTCTCAACCTAGCATTATTGACATTTGGGGCCAGATAATTTTGTGTTGGGAACTGATGTGCACTGGGAGGGTGATGGCTGTCTGTACATTGAAAGATATTTAGCAACATCTCTGGTCTCTTCCCAGACATACCAGTAGCACTTCCCCACCCTCACCTCAATTCCTGACAGCTGAAATGCCACAATTATCTCCAATCATTACCAAATGTTCCTTAATGGGAAAATTCTCCCCTCCCTGCCCACATTAAGAACTACTGTTCTAGAATCAAAGTTAAGGTGAATTACATGAATTTGAGAATGAAGGAAGTTAGAAGATGGCTATAGCAATAAAGGTAAAAAATAAAAAAGGCCCGAACTACTTTAGCAATAGCAGGCTTGGACTGGAAGGGATGGGACAATAAAATTTAAGTATCATTTGGATGACAGGGTAGAACAGAGGAGCTCAAGTTTTGCTTTACATAATGAGGTAGATGATGTTGTCACCAAAGAGATGATCATATTACATGTAACAGAAAACATGGAATCCATGTTCTTAAAAGCCGATCATGGTGGCTGAATTTTCTGATTCCAAACTATCTCCAGATTGATAGAGAGTATAAGGATGGTTACCAGAGGCCGGGAAAAGTAGTTGGGGGTAGGAAGGTGGTGAGGGGGTGGTGGGGATAGTTAATGGGTACAAAGAAATTGAATGAATGAACAAGATCTAGTATTTGATAGCATAACAGGGTGACTATAGTCAATAACAATTTAACTGTACACGTTAAAATAACTAAAAGAGTATAATTGGATTGTTTGCAACACAAAAGATAAATGCTCGAAGGGACAGATACCCCAGATGCCATGATGTGATTATTACTCATTGCATGTCTGTATCAAAACATCACATGTATCCCATAATATACTTACACTGTACCCACAAAAATTAAAAATAAAGTATCTTCAGATTAAAAAAATTAGAAAAAGGAGGACTTTATTAACTGCACTCTGATTTGATTCTTAGTAAACATAAAATTTAAGTGGCCTTCCTAATCTCCAAATCCTGAGAGTCACCACGTGAACTGAAATGTAGAAGACCATGTAGTGGATTAGGTTTCTGTAAGTATGACAGAGCAGCAGAGTGGCCAAGCAGGGCAAGGGGAGGCACTCAAGCACAAAATGGTAAAGAAAATCTTTCCATAGTTCCTCAGAAATATACACCTTTCATCTACCTGTGTGCAAAAGCATATAGAGATTATTGTATAGCAAACCGGAATGTACTGTTCTACCTTAGGTTAGAAGCTACATCTGTGTTTATTTTTTCACTTACAAAGCACATCATTTTTACAAAAGCTTTATTGGAATATAAGTCACATATCATATAATTCACACATGTTGAGTATATAATCCAATAGTTTCTAGTTTGTTCATAGAGTTGTGTGACCGTCACCACAATCAATTTTAGAACATTTTCATCACCCTCCAAAAAACTCTATAATTATTAGCCCTCATTCTCCATTTTTTCCTCCTCACCTGTTCTCTTACCTGCATCCCCTACCCCAGGCGATAACTTATCTACCTTCTGTCTCTAACAGATTAGGCACAGTATTCATTAACAGGCTAATATTTGGTCTTGTTTTATATCTTAATACACTTCAAGTTTTGGAAATTGCTATGTCCAGTGGCAAATAATGGAGTGAAATAATTTACCTTGGGATGAAAAGCAAAACACATTCCAGGAGCCTGTCGAGATATCAAAGCTTCATCTTTCTCTTCCTTTTCCCCTCCTTTTTTGTTACTGACAACAGTAGTTCTCTTTAATCGCATCAAATCTGTATTGAAAGAAAAACATATATAACTTGTTATTCACTACATGAAAGAGTACCACAAATATCATGTGTGTTTCTCCTGCAAATAGTATTAATTCTGCCAACTTCTGCATGTAATTAGGCTAAAATTAGCACACACCAGAACTAGCTACTTAGAAAAACAATGACCAAGCCCAGTTTTTTTCTTATCAGCCAAACCATAATTTGTCACCTTTCACACATGGTTAACTAGAAATTTTTAATTCAGCGTGTAATAAGAGAAAGATAACTTGATTTTCCTTTTACCATAACAGTCTAGTCCTTTTCGTATAACCCATTTGGAGATTCTTCCATCTGCTGATATAGAAACTAGGATTTCTCTTTTGTCATCTCCTGTTGTTCCTCGATCTTGTTCTATCCACTGTAGTTGCCATACAGGTCCCAAATGTTTTTGAGGCGATTCACTAAAACAGGGAAAAAATACTAAATATATAATCATTATAATAATTCCTTAAATGCAAATCAAAATCACACTGAGATATCATCTCACGCCAGTTAGAATGGCGATCATTAAAAAATCTGGAGATGCTGGAGAGGATGTGGAGAAATAGGAACACTCTTACATAGTTGGTGGGAGTGTGAATTAGTTCAACCATTGTGGAAAACAGTGTGGCGATTTCTCAAGGATCTAGAAATAGAAATTCCATTTGACCCAGCAATCCTGTTACTGGGCATATACCCAAAGAAGTATAAATTGTTCTACTTTAAAGACACATGCACATATATGTTCATTGCAGCCCTGTGTACAATAGCAAAGACCTGGAACCAACCCAAATGACCATCAATGATAGACTGGACAAAGAAAATGTGGTACATATACACCATGGAATACTACGTAGCCATAAGAAACAATGAGATTGTGTCCTTTGTAGGGACTTGGATGAATCCAGAAACCACCATTCTCAGCAAACTGACACAAGAACAGAAAGCCAAACACCGTATGTTCTCACTCATAGGTGGGTGTTGAACAACGAGAACACGTGGACACAGAGAGAGGAGCATCAGACACTGGGGGCAGTTGGGGGTGGGTAGGGGAGGGACAGCGGGGGATGGGGAGGGAGGGGACAGTGGTGAGGGATAACGGGGAGAAATGCCAGATACGGTGTGCACCTAAAGTAAAATAAATAAATAAAATAATAATAATAATTCCTTAAAGGCTTGGAGTATAAGTGATAAGGTCAGCTTCCTAGAAGATCATGACCTACTTATACAATCCTTTTATTGTTCAAAATTAACTTTTATTTTAAATATCTTGAAAAATAAAAAATAACCACTCTTCTACTTAAAGTCACTGTTATTTTTTCTGTTTCTTACAAAAGAAAAATTTTACTGGTCTTTAACTATATTAGCTATCATAACAGGAATACAAAAGCAAAAATGTTTTTTCTTTTCAGAATCTTCTTTTCTTTCTCTATTCATTAACTCTTTATTAGTTTAGCTGTGTAAATTCTGACTTCTATTTTAAACACATTAAATATAAGTATTTTTATCTTTTTAATGTTTTTATGAATTGTTAATCATCTAAATCTTATCCAGGTAAACAATTCTTCTTTTTGTATTTCACTCTTCTTCCTACTTTCAAGATCACCCATTCATTTAACTCTCTATGAATTAGAGTTAAAATTTTTCTGAAAAATTAAACTCACTTTTCAGATTACTGACTCTTCTATCAGATTAATGTGATGCCCTTTTCAGAGTACTGACTTCCTTGGTTTTTAAAGAAACCCTCCAATGCAATCAATTCTAAACATTCTTAAAATCATACATATCTTTGATTTTTTGGTGAAAATTATGAACCCTCTTTTCAGAAACAAGCACAAAGGCCCATGCTTACAAAACTGCAAATAATTTGAAATTTAAGTTTAGGAACCTCTGCTTTAATGTTTATTTCTAGTTCTAGCAAAGTTTACTCAAACACTGTTACAAACATGCCCCATTGGTATCCGGTCTATTACAAAAACTTAGCCTTTTTAATATCTTTCACCTCTAACTTTTTGGCTTTCCTCGCATAACTCATTTATTCATTCATTACTCATCAAACACGTACTGGACTCCTGTTACATGTCCAATATTATATGACATGCTGATGACAGAAAGGTAAGATTCAATTCTTGCTCTCAAAGAACTTATACCCTCCTTAGTAAGATAAATAGATAGATAGATAATAGATAGATAGACAACATATAGATATATAGATAGATGATAGACAGAGATAAATAGATAGGATAGATTTACATATAAATACACATAAACAAATAATTTTTATATATAATGTGATAAGCACTATGATAAAGGTATGTATAGTTGCACAAAGGAAAGGAATGGGAAGATTTCCTGGAAGAAATGAAACTAAAGCAATAGTTTAAGAATAAGCATAGGCCGGGCACAGCAGCTCACACCTGTAATCCTAGCACTCTGAGAGGCTGAGGTGAGTGGATCACCTGAGGTCAGGAGTTCAAGACCAGCCTGGCCATCATGGTGAAACCCCATCTTTATTAAAAAAAAAAAAAAAAAAGAATAAGCATAAACTGCCAAGCCAGAGGAAGTTTGTTAGTGAGATGGGAAGAGACGTAGTTGAAGGAGCTATTAGGACAGAGCATTCCAGCTAGAGAGATAATAAGAGAGATTATCAAATATTTCAAACATAATGGTATCACTCTCAATAACAACATAAATATTTACTTGAAACTAAATAACATTAGAGTAAATCTTCCTGAAAAAGCATGTATTCTACATTTATTTTATCCTTGAGTTCTTACCTACTATCCAGAACTGGAATATTACTATTGCTCCGTACGTTATAAATTGCAATTATGCCATTGTGGTAGCCAACTGCTAGAAGGTTAGGTGATCCAATTGAAAAATCCACAGCCGTAACTCCATATGGACTCTGATAAATACGTTCTGGCCACTAAATTTTAAAAAATTACATTTTCAACTTGTTTTTGTAGACCACAGTAAGGCAGAATATAATGGTGACTGAGATTTAGTCTGGTAGTGTTGTGTATGTGAGAATAGTTAGCCTACATTCAGTTATTTCTGTCTTCCTAATTTCTGGTATAGAAAAGAATAAAACCTCACCTGGTCATTCCCCTTGATACAATGATGAATCCTCAGCACTCAATGGCTTTAAGAAATAAATACAGTGTTGGGCATGATGGCTCACTCCTGTAATCCTAGCTACTAGAGAGGCTGAGGTGAGAGGATCACTTGAGACCAGCAGTTTGAGATTAGCCTGGGCAACATAACAAGACCCCCAACTCAGAAAGAAAGAAAAGAATGAAAAAGAAAAGAAGGAAGGAAGGAAGGAGGGAAGGAGGGAAGAAGAGAATGAGGGAAGGAGGGAGGGAGGGAGGGAAGAAAGGAAGGAAGGAAGGAAGGAAGGAAGGAAGGAAGGAAGGAAGGGAAGTACAGCACAGGCTTCTACGATAATTATATTTTGTTAATCTTTCAGCAGGATTAATATTACCATCACATGTCTACCTTCTTATGGAAACAAAAAACTAATCATCTAGCATATATTCCTGTCTTCTAGTATTTATTTTGGATAATTGGGTTATCTGATCTAAAGAATGAACAGAAAAAGTTCCAAAACTCCCAAGGTATTCTTTTCTACAACCCCATAAAGAGTTTGTTATGTTTTAATGTGTAATTTAAATCCTTTCCTGTTTTTAACCACCTACATAAAAAAGAAGACAAACTACTGGTGATGAATCCAATGTCAATCCCTTCACACTTAAAATTGCTTCTTCCGTTCTTTTATGCTATATAAACCCAGATTTATATGAGATATAGCTAAGTTTATTCAAACATTGTTACTGATGTTACGGAGTAGAGCTATTTATAAAAATTTTAGTCATTTTTATATGCTCTTTTCCCCCTTCTCTAAGTTTTCCACTTTGCATTTCAGTTATGAATTAAAACTAAATGTAAAACTTTAAAGCAACAGATTGACTAGGGCTGTTTAGCAAAAATACTACTATAATTCTTATTCATTCTCTTTCAAAAATGTATGACAGTAAGAAGGTCATATTAATTTATATCTATTGAGAATAACGGGTGATAAGGAGGTATTCATATATTAAGAAACAACAAAGTATTTTTAAAAACATAATTTTCAAAAGATTTTCATTTGTAAATGAAAATTTATTTTTCTTTATAATTAGCTGTGAAAATCAATAATGGTTAAACTCTGCATCATCACATATAACGGCATATAGTACGTGTTCAATAAATATTTACTGAATGAATTGTCTTTACCTTATGTCAACAAGAATAAATTTTAATTGCTATGAAGTTAAACCAAAAAAAGTCTCGATTGATAAAATTTTCTAGACTTTAATTATTACATGTATTTATATACTTTATAAGAATTTTGTCAACAGCCAAATAAAAATGCTTCTTATTCTTGTCTTGGTTACCATGGGATTCTTTATTGACCAACAGCAAGCCAATCCTCTTTTTTGCTCTTTAAATCCAAAGTGCCCATACCCAACAGCCAAGAGATCCTGAAAATCAAAAAAATACATTTAAAAACAAGAGAAGAGAGCATAAAAATATTGGTAAATGTATAAAGATATATATTAATAAGCTGTGTTAAAAATAGTAGTAAGACATTTCAACTAAGAGGGAAAAATGCCAGTGTATCATATGTTTATATTCTATACCTCTATATTTCTAAGCAAAAAAATTAATCAGTATAATGCTTCTCATTTGCAGACTAAAAGATAAGCACCTAAAAATAACCAAGTACTAACAAGTTCTTTTACATATTGAGGTAGTGTTCTGAGATTGTATTAACAGATTATAATATCTTTTGAGTTATTGAGGATGACCTAATTATTTCAAATGTAAAATAAAGGATACTTAAGTTGCAAGTAGGTGCCATAGACTGAATTGTGTCTTCTTAAAACTCCTATGTTGAAGGCCTAACCTCCAATATGACTGTATGTGGAGATAAAGGTTTTAGGAGGAATTTGAGGTTAAATGAGGTAATAAGGATGGAGTCCTAATGTGACAGGATTGGTGACTTTATAAAAAGAGAAAAATACACCAGAGGTATCTCTCTGCCATGTAAGGACACAGTGAAAAGGCAGCCACTGCAAGCCAGGAAGAGAGCTCTCACCAGAAACTGAATCAGTAGCCTTGGATCTTAGACTTTCCAGCCTCCAGATTTATGAGAAAATAAATTTCTGTTTTTAAGCTACACAGTCTGTAATATTTTGTTATGGCAGCATGAGCTGCCTAATACAGGAGGTCATTTCAAGAACTGCATATGTAAATACAAATAGGCAAAAGTTTAATAACTGAAAAAATCCCCTCTGCTTTGCAACCAGAATACATTTAATTTTACAATATTATATTTTCTTATCATCACCTTACTTTCAGACCAACATAATCTCTCCACAATACCCTCCATCTTAAAAACAGTCTTCACTACTATCTTTTTCACCCGGACAAAGACAAATCCCTATTTATCTCTTCTAGACTCTGCAGAGGCGTTACTTTCTCTAAGAAACATTCGAGAGCTTCTCATATGTGTTCCTATAGCACTATTTATTTTCCTTATCATAGCACATTGAAAATTATTATATAGACAGGGTCTATGTATAACTTCATTAGTATTGTATCTCTAGTGCCTTAACAGTGTGCCAGGCACAGAATTAATGTTCAATAAATATTTATACAATGAATTAATAAATATTATAGATTCCATCTGTAATATGTTTGCATTTAGCTTAATTCAAAGTGATTTAATCTCCATAGCAATGCATTAATGTTTTAAATGCTACTATATTCAGTTTCTAAAAATGTTTCACATATCTTTATTATTGATTTATTAAATCCTATTTACAGGCCAGGCATGGTAGCTCACACCCATAATCCCAGAACTTTGGGAGGCCAAGGTGTGAGGATCATTAGAAACCAGAAGTTCAAGACCAGCCTCAGCAACAAGACAAGACCCCCATTTCTCAAAAAAATTAATTAAATAATTAATTAAAATTAATTCCACTAATCAGCAAGACAGTCCCAAATATAGTTTCATAAAGACAAATTCATAATAAAAGTACTTTATTTTGTTACAAAATAATACACATAATTAATGTGTTATTTAGGTTTCAATGGAAATGATTATAGACTTTCTGTTTTTTAATAACTAAGACAACTGTCATGTTTGCACATAGCACCTGATAAGATGTGGAAATAAAATAATAAGACTAATTCTTAACCATATAAACTGCAATATAATTTAAATAAATTGGTTTTGACTGCTTCAACAACATGCTAAATATGTATTCCAAAGATCCTGCCATTACCTGAAAAATTTTTGGAACTGTTAACTGGGAAATACCTTCAGAATCAGTTTATAAACCCCAGAAGAAAATTAGTCTCATTATTCTATAATTATTTCTTTTTTACAAGCAAACATGTAATTCTCCAACTCGACAATTCATCTTATTTGCCTCAAGATGACTTTTGTCAGTGCAGTAGCTAAGAGCAAGAACTGTGGAGCCAGATGTCTACATTTGAATTCTGGTTGTTTCACCTACTAGTTGTGTAACTTTGGGCAAATTATTTATGCCTTTTGTGCTTCTGTTTCCTCTCAACATAATGAGAAAAATAATAGTATCTATTTCATAGGGTTGATGTGTTAGTACAGTTAAAACACAATAGTGCTTGCTACATACTAAGTGCTGTTTAAGCACTTGCTAATATCAGTGGTAACAGTATTTTAAAGAATCTCGAAATTATTTTGCACACTTGTAGGGTCACTAGATTAAGTATACACTTTCAAGTGTAACTATTTTGAGGCTAATATAAATTTGGACACATGAGTTTTGGTATACGTTAAAATAAATCAACCAATCTTCTAGTTTAGTTCTCCATATCTAACATGAATTCAGAGAATGCCATATCTCACGTAGATCCCCTAAAATAAAAATGGTAATGTTTTGCATATTAAAGTTTACTATATTAAAAGAGAAAAACACTATTGTAACTATTTGCATTTCCCCCTTTTTAAACTGGAACTTGTTTCAGGAGTTATGGTCAATTTAAATTTCTTACCCCATATCTAAGGAAAACAATTCTTCATTATTCGAACCTGATAATTTCCCTTCAATGCTAGAAACAGAATTGTTCAAATGTTTGATAACTTACTGGATTTGTTTTATTCCAGGCAAGGCTGCTCACATTGAGGCCTTTGGTTAATTCACAGGAAAAAGACCAAAGTCGTTCCAAGTTGGCTGGTATTGTTGATTCTTCTGCAACTATTTCTATTTCTTCTTCCTCTTCCTTCTTAGGTTCTTCCTCTACCTCTTCATTTTTTGCATTTTCTAAAAAGTCTTCAGGCTCTTCAGGTTCAGGTTCTAAAGTTTAACCAAATAAAAAGATCATCATCCTTTACATCTATAGGGACCTGCCACAGGCTCCAAACAGCGTATCTACCTACCACCAACACTTCAAGCACCATCAGATCTGCTGGATCATATGGTGCAAGTGGCAGAGCACCGTGAAGGGCAGCCTGGACCTATGGCAGAGTCTTCTGCCATTCTGGGTTCCTACCCAAAGCCAGCAGCTTTTCTGTTTAGGTAGTAAATGGGCCAGTGTAGCACATCCAAATGACAAATATGTTGTCTCTAACAGGAAAGAGACTCACTGAGCATTGTGCTTCCTTTTTGGTTGTAAAAGGTGCCAGGTATAACAACTAATTCTTCACGTTAGAAGATATAGGTGAACATATCCCATACCACAAGCAGGACACCTAGAAACTTCACTGAGGTAGAAGTCCCCTGAATTTCTGTCAGATTTACTTCCTACTCTCTGACAGGCAAATGTCTTACTGAAGTCTACTTCCTGTTTACTAAGTTCAATCAGCCTATCATCCATTTAATGGGCTAGTGTGCCATCTTGTTGAAGGGAAAGAGCCCTGCAGACTAAATTATGACATAGGCCTAAAGAATTGATATACCCCTGAAGTAGGACAGTAAAGGTATATTGCTGGCCCCTCCAGCTAAAAGTAAATGGCTTCTGGTTGTTTTCTACCAACAGACATTGCAGGGGGAAAAAAAAGCATTTGCCTTGTCAATGGCTATGCACCAGGTACAAGGGAGATGTCTTAATTCACTTAACAAACCTCATATGAAGCAACAGTTGCAATCAGAGTCACCACCTGGTTAAGCTTATAATAATAATAATCCAGTGTCATTCTCCAAGATCCACCTGTTTTTAATTTTATTTATTTATTTTTAATTTTTAGATATGGGGGCGTCTTACTGTATTGCCCAGGCTGGTCTTGAACTCGTAGCCTCAAGCAAACCTCCTGCCTCAGCTTCCTAAACTGCTGGGATTACAGACATGAGCCACTGCATTTGGCCAAAATGCAGTGTTTTCCACACGTCACATATGTGAGTTGAATGAGAAATGTGGTGGGTATCAACATCCCTGCATATTTCAAGTCCTTGACAGTGGCACTTATCTCCGAAGTCCCTCCAGGAATGTGCTATTGCTCTGGTTTACTATCATTATCACTCAAAGTCCATAGTTTACATTAGGGTTCACTCTTGGTATTATATATTCTAAAGGTTTTGACAAATGTATAATGACACGTATCTGCCATTATTGTACCATACAGAATAGTTTCACTGCCCTAAAAATCTTCTTTGTTTAGCCCTTCCTGGTCCCTTGTCCCTGGAAACCACTGATCATTTTACTGTCTCCATATTTTGCCTTTTCCCAAATAGCTGGAACCACACAGTATGTGGCCTTCCAAATTTGCATCATTTACGGAGTAATATGCATTCAAATTTCCTCCAGGTCTGTTTCTGGCTTGATAACTTAGTGACAAATAATACTCCATTGTCTGAATGTATCATAGTTTATTTATCCATTCACCTACTGAAAACCCTTCACCTAGATGGAGGTCATCTTGGTTGCTTTATAAGTTTGGGCAATTACGAGTAAAACTGCTATAAATATCCATGTGCAGGTTTGGTGTGGACACAATTTTCAGTTCATTTAGTTAACTGTCAGGAGTGAGTGATTGCTAAATTGTATGGTAAGAGTATGTTTAGGTGTGTGTGTGTGTGTGTGTCTGTGTGTCTGTGTGTGTCAGAGTCTCTCTCTGTTGTCCGGGTTGGAGTGCAGTGGCACCATCTTGACTCATTGCAACCTCCACCTCCTGGGTTCAAGTAATTCTTGTGCCTCAGCCTTCTGAGTATCTGGAACTATAGGCACCCACCACCATGCCCAGCTAATTTTTAGTAGATAGGGTTTCACTATGTTGGCCAAGCTGGTCTCGAACTCAAGTGGTCTGCCCACCTCAGCCTCCCAAAGTGCTGGGAACCATCATGGTGAACCACCATGCCCAGACAAGAGTATGTTTAGTTTTATAAGAAACTGCCAAATTATCTTCCAAAGTGGATATACCATTGTGCGTTCTCATCAGCATGAATGAGACTTCTTGTTGCTCCACATCTCCACCAGCTTTGAGTGCTGTCAGTGTTTTGGATTTGCCCATTCTAATAGGTTGTAGTGATACTTCACTGTTGTTTTAATTTGCAATTCCCTAATGAAATATGATGTTGAAAGGTCAGCTGTGGTGGCTTACACCTGTAATCCCAGCACTTTGGAAGGCCAAGGTGGGAGGATAACTCGAGTTCAGAAGTTGAAGACCAACCTGGGCAACAAAGCAAGACCGCATGTCTACAATTTTTTTTAATTAGTTGGGTGTGGTGGTACACACCTGTGGTCTTAGCTACCCAGGAGGCTGAGGCAGGAGGACTGCTTGAGCCAGGGAAGCTGAGGCTACAGTGAGCCATGCTTATGCCACTGCACTCCAGCCTGGGTGACAGAGCAAGACACTGTCTCAAAAAAAAAAAAAAAAAGGAGGAGGAGGAGGAGGAGGAAGAAGACGAAGAGGGAGAAGAAGAAGCAGAAGCAGAAGGAGGAGAAGAAGGAGACAAGAAAGAAGAAAAAGAAAAGAAGAAGAAGAAAAAATAACATGACATTGAGTATCTCTTTGTATGCTACTTTGCCATGTATATATTTTCTTCAGTGAGGTACCTCTTCAGGTCTTTTACCCATTTGTCAATCATGTTGTTTGTTTTTTTATTGTTGAGTTTTAAAAGTTCTTTACATATTTTGGATCACGGTAATTTATCAGAAATGTCTTTTGAAAATATTGCCTTCAGTTTGTGAATGGTATTCTTATTCTCTTGACAGTGTCTTTTGCAGAGCAGAAGTTTTTAATTTTAATGAGGCCTAGATTATCAATTATGTCTCTCAATGTATCATGCCTTTGGTGTTGTATTTTAAACATCATTGTAAGACCCAAGGTCATTTAGTGTTTCTCCTATGTTATCTTCTAGGAGTTTTATAGTTTTCCATTTTACATTTAGGTTTATGATCTATTTGAGTCAATCTTTGTGAGAGGTATAAAGCCTACGTCTAGGTTCATATTTAGTACCATTTGTTGAAAGACTATCTTTTTTCTGTTGTATTGCCTTTCTTCTTTTGTAAAAGATCAGTTGACTATATTTCGGCAGATCTCTTACTAGGCTATTCTGTTCTATTCTATATTTTTGTCTATTCTCTTGCCAATACCATGCTGTCTTGACCACAGTAGCTTTATACTAAGTCTCAAAATATTAAATACCTATATTAGATAAGAAAAAAATGTGAAATCAATGATCCAACTTTCCATTTTAAGCAACTAGAAAAGGAGCCAGGCACAGTGGCTCATGTCTATAATCCCAGATTTGGAAAAATTCTTATTTAAAATGGTGCTGAAACAACTGGGGATTCATAAAGAAAAAAAAAAAACTTTAAATCTTACCTTTGTCCATTCATAAAAAATTAATTCAAAACAGAGATGATAGATATGTTAATGTACTTCACTATAATGATCTTTTTACTATATATATCATATAACATCATGTTGTATACCTTAAAAATATACAATAAATTTATTAAAAATAAAGATAGTCTGGGCACAGCGGCTCACACCTGTAATTCCAGCACTCTGGAAGGCCAAGGCAGGTGGATCATTTGAGGCTCAGGAGTTCAACACCAGCCTGGCCAACATGGTGAAACCCCATCTCTACTAAAAATACAAAAATTAGCTGGGCGGTAGTAGCATGCGCCTGTAATCCCAGCTATTCAAGAGGCTGAGGCGGGAGAATTCCTTGAACCTCGGAGGTGGAGGTTGTGATGAGCGGAGATCAGGCCACTGTACTCCAGTCTGGGTTGAGAGAGTGAGACTCTGTCTCAAAAAATAAATAAATAAAAATAAACAAAACTCAGTATAGATAGTAGACCTAAACATAAAAACTAAAACTATACAGGTTCTATAAGAAAACCTAGAACTCCAAATTTTCAAACTTGGGTCAGGCAAAGATTTGTTAGCAAGCTCATGGAAAGAATTAATTATAAAAAGAAAAAACTGATAGATTAGACTTCATAAAAAAAAAACCTGTTCATCAAAATATTTTTGAGAAAAAAAATGGGCAAGCCATAGACTTAGAGTAAATATTTGCAAAATATGTAACTGACAAAGGGTTTGGATCCAGAATATACAAAATTAAGCTCTTACAACTTGATTTTTTAAGAGATAACTCAGGCCAGGTGCAGTGGCTCACGCCCTATAATCCCAGTACCATTCTGGGAGGCCAAGGAGGGTGACACCAGAGGTCAGGAGTTCCAGACCAGCCTGAATAACAAAGTGAAACCCAGTCTCTACAAAAACTACAAAAATTAGCCGGGCGTGGTGGTGGCCACCTGTAATCCCAGGTACTCGGAAGGCTGAGGCAGGACTCACTGGAACCTGGGAGGTGGAGGTTGCAGTAAGCCAAGATCGTACCATTGTACTCCAGCTTGGGTGACAAGAAGAAAAGAAGAAAAGAAGAAAAGGAGGAGGAGGAGGAGGAGAAAAAGGAGAGGAAGAGGAATTAAAAAAATAAAAAGACAACTCAATGTTAAAATTGGAGACTTGACCAAATGGTAAACAGAAGATATTCAAATGACCAAAATAAACTATATAAACAAGAACAAAGTTTTTAGAACACTAAAAGGATTGCCAATATCAGGTGTTACTAAGAACGTGGAGCAAGTAGGACTCTTACACATTGCTGTGAGAGTATAAAATAGTATAACCACTTTGGAAAAGTATTTCACTGTTTCTTAAAAAGTTAAACATCTGCCCAATAACCCAGTAATCCCATTTGTAGGTATTTTCATGAGAGAAATTAAAACATACATCTACCAAAAGGCTCACACAAAAATATTCATATCAGCTTTACTCTTAATATCCCCAGACTGAAAATACTCAAGTGTCCCTCAACATGTGAATGGATAAACAGATTATGGTATATTCATATACTAGAGCCTTACTTGGAAAAAAAAGAACTATTTAGATACACATCAACCTAGAAAATCTCAAAAACATTAATGTTGAATGCAAGAAGCTAGACTTAAAAGAATACTTACTTTATGAACCTGCTTATATGACATACCAGAATAGGGAAAGTTAGTCTATATTGACAGAAATCAGAGCAATGTCTGTGTATGTGTGTGGTGGGGGTTGGAGGGTTTAAGGTTTACTTGGTAAACAGCACAAGGTAACTCTTAGGGTTAACAGATATATCTTCTGTCTTGATTAAGGTATTGGTAACTCAGGTTTACACATTTTCAAAATGTATTTCTAAATATAATTTAAAATATATATTTCATTGTATATAAATTGTACCTCATTAAAACATTTGCTATGGTATTTTTATTTCTTAGATATGTTGAAAGTGATGGGCCAACAGTAACATTGACACTGTTGTATTTACATTTTGTTTTGTAAATGTCAATATATACAGTACTGTGTGAATTGCAACCTTATAACTCTTTAAATAAAGCATGAAAAATTTGTATATATATAATAAAAATGTTGAAATAACCTAATATGAGAGGAGGAACACAGTTTTTCAACATTCTTCTAGATGCATGCAGGCAGAAAGATTTACAACCATTTATCACACAAACTATTCTATAATCTTTTTCTTTTTAAATGTAACCATATTAATTTTGACTTGAAGAATCATGATGAATTCCAGAAAGGAAGAATCCATATTTGAAAGCTGGGAATACAATGGGCAAACATGGGGTGGGATAAGGGTAGACTGTCAAGCGAATTCCAACTAAAAGTACTAAGGCATAAAAATGTAGGTTTTATTTGAGGATTACCATATAAGTCTAAATACAGCTAACTTTTAGAGTCTCCAAAGCAATATGATAATACAAACTAATCTGTGGTCATATTGCAGATATCTTTTGAAAGATACTCTTTGAGCTTTGTAATTTATTCTAGGCAATAGGAAGGCACTGAAGGCTTTTTGAGTGGTTAAGTGCCATGCTGTGTTTAGGATAAATCAGCAAAGTGGGGTGATATAGTAGAAAGAGAACTGGAACATGAGCTCAAAAGACTTTGGTTGAATGCCTAGTTTTTGCACTTACTATTAACCTTACAAAATTTCTATAGCCTTCATTTTCTTCATTCACGTATTTTTAAATACATGATTAAAGTTTCATTAAGACAAACTCTAAAATCCTTTAAAATATTCTGCGATCATATGAGATGGAATTTGTAGCAATGAAATCAGCAAGAGTGCTCCTGAAATAGAATGAGGGAGTGGTAACAAAAGTGAGAACCTAGAAAGTAACAATGAAAATGGAAAGGAAGATGTTGAATATGAGAGATGCTATAAAAATGAATAACTAATTGAATGCAAGAATAAGGGAGAACAAAGAGCTATAGATGCTTAGGAATTTTTGAATCTGAGACAGCCTGCTTCTGTGGGCATCCTAGTCTGGACTCTAGTGCTACTCACACATTTAGTCTTGAAAGCTTTAGAAACAAGTACTCTGAAAATGACAACTCAACCTGGAGATTATATTTAGAAATATATACTAAAACCCTTACATTTTTAAAATTATTTGAGTTTGTCTAAACATGATTTCTTTTCTTTTTGTTTTTAATAGACAAGGTCTTGTTCTATCACCCAGTGGCATGATCACAGCTTGCTACAACCTTGAACCCTGGGCCCAAGCAATCCTCTTCTTCAGTCTCCCAAAGTACTAGGATTATAAGCATAAGTGACCACACCCAGACTAAACATGTTTATTTTTTTTAAAAAAATACCTTTTAAAACAGGAAGCTGACGATAAGCTGCAAGTTTTGGCTGAAATATATTTTCCATAAGAACTCGTTCCATAAAAAATAAGTCCTGATGAAATCTGTCAGATTTTAATATTACATCTGAGAGGTCTTCCTCATCTTCATGGATTTTTGCCAGAATTACATTTTCTATGTCCATTAGAGAACTAGCTTCACTACCTATAAAATACAAACATGATACAATGATAAAATATTCAAATAGATGATTCATGCATTCTAAAGATTTTTAAAATGACATTTCATCATTTGTATTTATTTTCCTCCAATTTTCAACAACTTTAATAGATATTTATTGAATATCTTATGTACCAAGCACATGAAAGGTGCACATATCTCATTTTGGAATTCTTAACCACTGAAAACTATACTATTTTTCAGAAGATAGGCAATGATAACCTCCTGACGTAATTTTTATCTTTATTCTTTTAAATTCAAGTTGAAATAAGATGATCAGTCTTCAGAAAAACGTCTGATTTGATGACTGCTATCAATCATCAAATAATGAAGCTGCTATAACAAATCACAGTAGCTTAAAACAATGCAAAATTTACCTTACAGTTCAGTAGATTAGTGGCCTAACAGATGTCACTGAGCTAAAACCAAGAAGTTGACAGGGCTTTGTTACTTTCTGAAGGTTTTAAAGGAGCATTTGTTTCCTTGATTTTTTCAGTTTCTGGGAGCCACCACAACTTTTCCTTCATCTTCAAAGACAGAACATTGATTGCATCCCCACTGACCTTCTTCTGTCGTCACATCTCTCTCCCACACCACAGCTGGAAAAGGTCTTTTACTTTTTAGTATCCCATGTGATTAGACTGTGCCCAATAATATGATCCAGGATAATCTCTCCATCTGAAGATCTCTATTGTAATCACACCTGGAATATTCCTTTTGGCAAGTTAGGTAATATATTTGCAGGTTCCAGGAATTGGGATGTGCACAGGTTTGGGGACTAACGTTCTGCCTACCATACTACTTAGTAAATTCTTATTTTAAAAATGGAATGAAGGAAACTCTTGCTTCTTTATCTTTATAGATGGAGGGAAGATACTTTTCCCTATTCCTCCTGCTAAATTCATCTAAAAACACTGGAAATTTTAGAAAACGACAAACATAAGCAGTCTTTGAAAGGTGAAGAGAAGGAATGGGTATTATTTTTGCCTCATATATTCCAGATATGGAGCTGAAGAAGTCAGCAACCTAGGAATACTGATGATGAAACAGGCAAGAAAAAAAGTCCCCAAAAGAAGACTCCTCTCTTTAGTCAAAGGACCAGGAAAAGCATAGCCTTGAAAGAAAGCAGGCTTTTAGATGGCAGCCATTCTACTCCAGCCAAGTATACAAAAACTGTAGCCCCATCCATGTGACAAAGGCCAAGTGGGAGCCTAGCTTCCACCCTCACCAGGCCTTGTCAGGGACAAGGCATCCCAAGTCCCTGACCTTTCACTGTGTATGGTGTCAGAGAAGGTCCAGCAGGCGGGCAGGACTGTCATCCCCTCCAAACATAATGATAGTGATCCCCTTCCCACAGTGTCAATGGGGACCAGCTGGGGAACCTGGAATTCCAACCTATCCAGTAGTAACAGAATATACTTCCCTCTGCCTGTTGGAGTAGTCAGAGTTGGACTGGTGAAGAGTCAAAACTTTCATCGCTGCCCAGCAATAATGAGAACAACCTCCACTCTGTAGTGACGGTGCAGGCCACATATGTAGCACTAATGAAGCATTCGTATAACCTCCCAGCCATGATGTTGTCCATGGAAACCGGAGCTCCTGTCACTTTATTACTCCATAGTAATAAAGATACCACTTCCCCTGAGGTCACTGGAGACCAAGTGGTGAATATAGACTTCTACCCCCGACCTGGCAATAATCAGGCAGTGACTTCCACTTTCCCCTGCCAAAACAGTGTCAAACAAAGCCTGCTAAAATGGAAGCTTAGAAAACATCCAGACTCTTACAATGCCCAAAATGTCCATGTTTCAATTGAAAGTTACTCATTATACCAAGAACCAAGAAAATCTTAACTTGGATGGAAAAAAATCCCTATACACCAACATAAATATTTGAATTATCTGACAAAGAGCTTTTTTTGTTGTTTTTTGAATTTACTTTGAAATGGAGTTTTGCTCTTATTGCCCAGTTGGCGTGCAATGGTGCAATCTTGGCTCACCACAACCTCCACCTCCTGGGTTCAAGTGATTCTCCTGCCTCAGCCTCCTGAGTAGCTGGGATTACAGACATGTACTACCACACCTGGATAATTCTGTATTTTTAGTAGAGACAGGCTTTCTCCATGTTTGTCAGGCTGGTCTCAAACTCCCAACCTCAGGTGATTGGCTAGCCTCGGCCTCCCAAAGTGCTAGGATTACAGGCATGAGCCACTGCGCCCAGCCCAAAGAAGAGTTTAAAGCAAACATCATAAAAATCCTTCAACAAGTATTTATGAAGACACTTGAAACAAATGAAAAAAATAGAAAGTATCATCAAAGGAATAGAAACTCTTAGCAAATGAATAGAAAGTCTTAGCAAATGAAAAGAAGAACCAAGTGGAAATATTAGGAGTGAAAAACATAACTAAAATTTAAGACTCAATGGATGGGCTCAACAGCAGAATGGAAGAAAAATAAATCAGTAAACTGGAAAAAAGAAAAATGAAAATAACCCAATCTTTAAAACAGAGAGAAAAGTCTGAAAAAAATGAAGAGTCTCAAGAACCTCTGCAACTATAACAACATATGTACCATTCATATCATTATCAACTGAAGATGGGAGAAACGATTGGGCCAGAAAAAGTACTTAAAGAAATAATAGCTGAAAACTCCCAAAATTTGGCAAAGGAAAACAACAAACATATCAAGAAACTGAATAAATTACAATGAAGAGAAATTCAAAGAAATGCATACCAAGACACATCATATTAAAATTTCTAAGAACAGAAGACCAAAAAAAAAAAAAAAAAAAAATCTAGAAAGCAGCAAGAGAGAAATGACACCTTGTCTTCAGTGGGAAAATAATTTGAATAGCAGCAGATTTCTCATTAGAAACCCTGGAGGCCAGAGGAAAGTGGCACACATTCTCTGGGTTCTGAGTGGAAAGAATGGTCAACCCAGAATTCTATACCCAGTGTATTTTCCTATAAGAATTATCCTGCAGGAATAAAGAGGAAATTAAGATATTGTATTCTCAGATAAAGGAATACTAAGAATTTGTCTCAAAAAGAAAATCTTCCCTAAAGAATGGCTAAGGGCAGTTCTCTAAACAGAAAAAAATGAGAAAGGAATTTTAGAACATCTGAAAGGAAAAAAAGAACAATGGAAAGAGTGAAAATATGGATAAATAGAATATACTTTTTTTCTTCTTTTGAGTTTTCTTAATTATGTTTGACAGTTGAAGCAAAAATTATTACATCATCTAATATAGTTTTAAATGTCTAAATACTAAATGTTTATATATCTAAATATCTTTCTAAATACGTAGAAGAAATATTTAATGCAAATATAAATGAGGTGGAATCTAAAGGGAGGTAAGGTTTCTACACTTTGCTTGCACTGGTAAAATGTCAACATCCATGGACCATTATGTATGCATAATGGAATATGTAAAGTAAACAATAAAAAAAGGCTGCACATAAATAAACTCAAAGTACCACAGGTAAATTAAAATGTTTGAGGAAGCAGCAAGAAAGCAGGAAGAAGATAAGAGAGAAACAAAAACAGAATAAACAGAGAACAACAGCGGACTTAAAGGCTAACATGCCAATAAAAAATTAAATACAAATGGTCTACATATGCCAACTTAGAGCCAAAGACAGGCAAAAAAGAAACTGAATTTAACAACATGACTCAAACATAAGATGTCTACAATAAATTTGCTTCAAATATACAATATAGATAGGCTGAAAGTAAACAAATAAAAAAGATAGAGTAGGCAAACATTAACCAAAAGAAAGCAGGAGGGGCTATAGCAATATCATATAAAGTGGACTTCAGAGCAAAGAAAATTACCAGGGACAAATAGCAACATTATGTTATGATTGCACCAAGAAGACATAGCAATAATTAATGTTCATGCAAAACATGAGGCTATAAAATATGTAAAGTAAAAATTATTAGAACTGAAGAGAGAAATAATGGTTAAATAAAATGTTGATAGAATAAAGAGATAGAAAATCAGCAAGGGTATATATGAATTCAATAACATCATCAACTAAAAAGATGTAACTAACATTTATATAATATTCCACCTAATAAGAGCAGAATACACATCCTAGGCCAAATAACAAACCTTAACAAATTTAAAAGAAGAGAAATCATAGTGTGTTAAAAAAAGAGAAATCATAGTGTGTTCTATAATCACAGTGGAATCAAACTAGAAATCAGTAATAGAAAGGTAACAGGAACATGTCCAAACACTTGGAATCTTAGTAGAAAGAGCCAGTCTGAAAAGGCTACATATTGTGTGACTCCAATTATATGACAATTTGGAAAAGACAAAATTATAAAGACAATAAAAATTAAAATATCATTGACTATCAAAGGTACAGGAGAAATGAGAAATGATGAATAGGTGGGGCATGGGATATTTAGGACAGTGAAACTATTAATTTTTTGCTGTATAAAACTGTAATGGTAGAAACATGATGTTATGCATTTGTTAAAATACAAAGAACTATACAACACAAAGAATGGAACTTAATGTAAGCTATGGATTTTAATAATAATGTATCAATATTTGTTTACCAATTATAAAAAATATACCACATTAATGCAAAATATTAATAATAGGGGCCACTGTGTACAGAAAGTAGAGAGATGAAATGATTTTATGGATCTCTCAATATTATATGCTCAATTTTTCTGTAAATCTAAAGCTGTACTAGAAAATTCTATTAACCAATTTTCTATTGATTAATAGAAAGCACTATTTCAGAAGAAAAAAATCATTTTTCTCTATCAATTAAGATATGGTCTTACATTCAAAGGTAAATATTATTAGACTTTTTTCCCCTTTGAGTATGACAAATAATAGGTTAAATGCAATTTGTATAATACATTCAAATTTTAAATGGAATAAAAATATTTCTTAAATCAAATATGGAGCATATTTAACTATTTTTCTTTGTGTTTCTACTATAAAAATCTCAGAGTCAAAAGGATCTTAGAAGTGACTAGTCTTAGTTTTCATCTGAATTTCCTTTACATTTTCAGTAAACCTGATTATTCAGCTTTGTTCCTATATTTTCCTATTTTTTAACTTTCTCTTCCTAGTTCCAGTTTCCCCTACTCCCTTGACTGGCTATAGTACTAAAATAAAATATATCTTTATTTTCTATTGTAGTTATTGAATATGCTTTTATTATCCCTTTTGATTTTTAAAAGCACACCCATACACACATCAAATACTCTGAAAGATTCACAAATAGAGATTTATTTTTTGTGGGGGACTTTCCACTTGCACATTTTTGTAAGCCAATGGCCTTAATGGTGTGGAAGAGATAGATCTAATACAAAGTCCCAATGTAATTTTCAGTCTAAGATTGGCTTCTTCTGAGAAGTTTTTGATAGCATCTAAAACCAAACCTATTGTATAGACATTCATACTTAACAAAAACAATGTTTCTTTAATGAAAACTAACACTAAATAACTTATTTTCCCCCTTCATTGGTCTCTGGGAAAATTAACTATTCTTCATTATAAACAACTTTCAGTAAAACATAGCTCTAATCTACACGACTGTAAACACAGTTAAAGAACCAAGGAATATAGGCCACTTACTGAAAGCTAAGATTCAAAGAGACTAGTAAATGGGATTTTAAAAAAAGGAACAAATTGAAAGGTCTCGTGGATCTATCTATAGTCTCCTAAGGACATGTAGTCAGTTATAAATAAGGTAATTGTTTTCTGGAAATTATTAATTCTCTTTAAACTTGTTATTTCAAAATACTTATACTTACTGATTTACTGAACTTGAAAATATTTCATTTGTCTTTGGGTCAAAATTAGTGAAAGTAGAAACATTTCCATTTAACTGTAAAAATGTGCCAAAATGTCAAAAAAGGTATCAGGTTTAAATTATTCTAAAATGAGGACCATCCCCTAAATGCAGTGATATAATTTTATAAGAAAAAATACAACATTTAAAAATAGGAAAAGTAAAAGTAGATAATCATAAACTGTTCAGAAATGGAATTTAACAAACTTCTTATAACTAGACTTGTAAAAATTCTTCCACATTGCAAAGTAATTTGGAAAGTTACAAATTTGTGTTGATTTTAATTATAACATTTTATCTTAAAAATTAAAATACTAAAAGCTAAAGTTGTAATGTCAGGTTTCTCAACCATGGCAGTACAGGCACCGATATTTTGGGTTGAAAATTCTTTGTTGCAAGAACTGTCCTGTGTACTAAAGATTTTTTGCAGTGTCCCTAGCAGATGCCCTCATAGTCATGAAAAACAAGAATGTCTCCAGACATCCAAATGTCCCCAGGGAAAGTAAAATAGTTCCAAATTAAGAGCCACTGCTGTTAATGTATAAATCATTTTAAGCTGTCATAGAGCTAGTATACATTCTTTTTCTCATAAGTAATCTAACTGAAAGAAAGGAAGATAGAAAATGATGGAACTCACATGTATAAAATAGAGCTTAAGAACAAGTAAAAGTGCACAAAAGAGAGAAACTAAAAATTCTTGACAGATATCCAAGAAAAACATAAATTTTTCAGTCAAGTCCAAGACCATGTGATATAGAGTAACAGTGCTATTTCTGAGTAAAAGCTGTACTTTTCATGGTCCATCAGAAAGAAAATTTTTTGTAACTGCCAAAAAAGAATTTTTTAAAAATCCCATGTTAAAGTCATTCAAAAAACTAAAATAAATGAGATCTTACTTTTTTCTGTAGTGCTCCCTGCCAATCTTTGCTCTCGGTCTTTAGGAAGTACATTTGCTTTACTACTTGACTCAGCTGAAGATTGTTTTACTGATAAAGATAAAAGTTCCATAGCATTGTAAGAATCATACAAATCCCAGGCAGTGGACATTATGCCTAAATAAAGAGACAGAAAGGTAAAAATTGTTTTAAACCAAATTCCAACATTTTAGCTTTATACATAACTAGTCACAGAAAAATCTAAGATAAGAATATCTACTGTTACCTGACACAGTTGCCCATGCCAGCTACTTGGTCCACCTGAGGCCAGGAGCTAGAGACAGTAGTGTACTATGAGCATACCTGAAAACAGTCACTGCACTCTAGCCTAGACAACATAGTAATTACTTGTCTTTAAAGAAATTAAAAATTAAAAAAGAATCTATTATTTATTTAATACTATTGTTTTACAGTGTAACAGAAAGTAGATAGAAATGACAAAGAAATACATCATGAGCACACCTCGAGAGAGCCTTAGTCATCACACTATTCGTATCTACAAACACTTTAGTGCTTTACGGCTAACTCCAGATTATCTTCACAATCCTTTCTGACCATCACACCTCCCTCCCCTCTACCCCACACCTGTGCTGCATAATCTCATCAGTCTGTCTTTGTAGGGCTACCTTGGTGATATGCATCTGGACAACTATGTTATAACAAGATTTTTGTATTCTTTTACTTATATAATACATAATATGTCATTGTCAACAGATATTTGCAAGCATCGGATTCCATTTTTATCAAATAAAATTTCCTATATACCCATTATGTGAAAAGATTGTACCTGCTGGGAAAATTGATACTCTGATCTCAAGGAGCTTATACAGTAGTATGGTTATTATCTTCTCTTTTAAAATTACAGTTTAGTTTAAATTTATTCAAATCATCAAAAATATAACAATGGTTTGCCAACAAATATTGACAATGTTACTTATCTTCAAATAATAACTTAAAAATTCCAAGTCTCTTTCACTGCTGATTTATGTTTATGCAGCAATTATTTTATCAGTGATCATGTAACAATATATTCATATATGCTAAATTTACCAATTTTTCAGTTAAAGGATGGTGATTTAATAAATAATTTTTTTCCTTAAAAATAAAAACAGAACATAGATCTAGTAAATGCAGCTACTTGTTACAACTATTATTTTCCTAATACAAAATGGAGGAGCTCTAGTAATGCAATGTTTTCAATGGGTAGAATGAGTTTTCTTGGTTTTGTTTTTGTTTTTTTTTGAGATGGAGTCTTGCTCTGTTGTCCAGGCTGGAGTGCAATGGCGCAATCTTGGCTTACTGCAATCTCTGCCTCCAGGGTTCAAGTGATTCTCCTGCCTCAGCCTCCCGAGTAGCTGGGACTACAGGCATGTGCCACCACTAGCAGCTAATTTTTGTATTTTTAGTAGAGACGGGGTTTCACCATATTGGTCAGGCTGGTCTTGAACTCCTGACCTCATGATCCACCCGCCTTGCCCTCCCAAAGTGCTGGGATTACAGGGGTAAGCCACCATGCCCGGCCTTGTTTTGTGTTTTTTAAGATGGAGTTTGGCTCTGTCGCCCAGGCTGAAGTGCAGTAGTGTGATCTCAGCTCACTGCAGCCTATGCCTCCTGAGTTCAAGTGATTCTCCTGCCTCAGCCTCCCCAAGCACCTGGGATTACAGGCACCCACACCACGCCAGGCTAATTTTTGTATTTTAAGTAGAGATAGGGTTTCACCATGTTGGCCAGGCTGGTCTTGATCTCCTTACCTTACTTAAGTGATCCACCTGCCTCAGCCTCCCAAAGTGCTGAGATTACAGGTATGAGCCACCGTTCCCAGCCTCAATGGGTAAGAATGTTAACTCAAATTTCTTAATGATATTTCTATCTTAATGAACTTATTTTTAAGGCCATCTAACAAAGTCATGCACAGAACACCTAGTGTATTTTTCTCAACTGAAAAAAGTACATTTTCCATGTTTATGAAGAGAACTTAGAAATTACATCTTTGAATACTGAATTACTCAACTTTCTTTTTCTTTCCTTTAACTGAAAGTTTAGTAAGTTTAGCATATAGGAATATACTATTACGTGGTCACTAATAATTGTTACATAAATAAATATGTCTATTATAAATAAGCAATATAATATGTTTGGATAATTAAGTTGCTTCTTATTTGTAGATACCAAATTACTGCTAATTTTAGTTTGGGTACTATAGTTACATTTGTTCGTTTGAACAAGTTTAACCTAAAAAACAGAACATCTCAAACCTGTCAAATTGTATGCATCAACATGTATACAATTTTGTATATTAATTATAACTCAATAAAGCTGTTTAAAAAATTCTCAAAATTCTTGCCCTAATGTTATATAAAAGATGAGTAATAATGAATGATTGTGACTTCCCAATTTTATAATTATATGATAACAAAGAAAGCTTATTTTATCTGGTATCAGAAAAAAGCATTCCAAACTTTTTTTTTTTTTTTTTAGCATTTCTCAGTCTAATACACATTTAAATAGTTGTTAAAAGGCAAAAAAATGTAGGTGCTGACAGATGGAGATTGGCTAGTTAAGAGGTAATGTGGAGGAGATATGGGCAGTTCACAATTAGCGTCTGCTATAAAAGAAAAGAAATTTTAAAAGAGGAAGGTAATGATCAACCCAAAAGTCAGGAGAGTGGATACTTCTGTTAGAGGTGGCTAGAAGAAAGGGGGTTGTGATAGGAGAGTGTCTAGGGGCTTCTAATCAATTGGGGATGTTCTATTTCTTATCCTGGCTGGTAAGTACATGGTATTGATTTTTCTTTACACTATACATATATGTTATACGCTCTTCTGTTTGTAGTATATATTTCATAATAAAGTTTTTAAATAATGAAAGACAGCTTACACTAAGGAATTTAGATGCATATTATGTAAAGATTAAGATTTTCTGGATGTTGGGTGTGGTGGCTTATACCTATAATCCCAGCACTTTGGGAGGCCAGGCTGGGTGGATCACTTAAGGTCAGGAGTTTGTTTGAGACCAGCCATGCCAACATGGTGAAACCCCCTCTCTATTAAAAATACAAAAATTAGCCCGGCATGGTGACACGTGCCTGTAATCCCAGCTACTCAGGAGGCTGAGGCACGCGAATCACTTGAACCTGGGAGGCAGAGATTGCAGTGAGAAGAGATTACGCCATTGCACTTCAGCCTGGGTGTCAGAGTGAGACTCTGTCTCAAGAAAAACAACGACAAAAAAAACATTTTATGGATCAATAAAAGTGTACATCTTCCCTGCCTGATTTTGGATAAAACTGAAAGAGACGCAAGAATCAGAGAAATGGAAATCCAAATATTACCTTTATTATTGATAAGTCTAATTGGAAAATGTAGCCTTAACTCTGCAACTAAATGGACTTGATAATTCTTCCTTCCAGAATATAGGGAGGAATTACCAACCAGTAATTGGCACAGCTAGACAAGCACAGTCCTCCTCCACAGGAGTAAGAACAGTCCATATTGCATGCTTTCTGCCAGTAAACAGACTTAACAAAAAATGACTCAGCCAGAAGTGACTGAGCGTCATTCCTTCTCCTAAATTCTTTTATCAAATTAGTCACTTCTCTTTTCCTGGGAATGAGTAAATAATGTGTAAAAAGAGGCCAAAAATGTTAATTTAGCAAAAGTTCTTTCTGTAAAGGTTCACAAAAAGGAAGGAGTAAGTTTTCCCTGACAGTATACATATAGTAATTTATGATAAAAGTAGCATTTCAAATAATTGAGCTTCAGCTTATCCATAGAGGCCTACTGAAAAGGAAAGCAGGAACTGCATTAAGAATGGTAAAGGTGGCAGGATGTGGTGGCTCTTGCCTCATCCCAGCATTTTAGGAGGTTGAGGCCAGTGGTTCACTTGAGGTCAGGAGTTTGAGACCAGCCTGGCCAAAATGGTAAAACTCCATTTCTACTAAAAATACAAAAACTAGCCAGGCATGATGGTGGGAGCTTGTAATCTCAGCTACTCAAGAGGCTGTGGCAGGAGAATCGCTTCAACCCAGGAGGCAATGGTTGCAGTGAGCTAAGATTGTGCCACAGCACTCCAGCCTGGGCAACAGAATGAGTCTCAAAAAAAACCAAACAAACAAAAAGAAAGAGGCAAGCTAGATACGGAAAAGAATTTGGACCTATGATATGTCAAAGTATTCTGTCTTCAGGTTAAAAAGATTGTATAATGTCAGCAAGCATCTAGGTTATGATAGTGATCAATGTGCCAGTCTCAAGTCACATTGTTTTAATGTAAATTGGTTGCCCTCTGTGTTTGGTGAACAGCTGAAATCCTAGGCTGTTCATCAGTTTCCTTCTGGGAACTACTATCACCTCACTCCTACATCAGATATCCTGTTCAATGTATTTTATTGTCTTCCTCTTTTTTTGTTTCACAGTTGGTTTTGGTTGAGCACATCCTTAACTTCTTGAAAAAATATACAAAAGAGGTAAATTATTTTGATATTTTACGTGTATGAAATGTCTTTATTCTACCCTCATACTTGATATTCACTTGGATGTAGTATCTAGACTGGAAATTACTTACCTTCTAAATTTCAAAGGCAGTTGTATTAGTCCAATTTCATGCTGCTATGAAGACATACCCAAGACTGGGTAATTTAAAAAGAATGTTAATTGACTCACAGTTACACATTGCAAGGGAGGCCTCAGGAAACTTACAATCATGGTGGAAGATGAAACAGGCATATCTTACATGGCAGCAGGTGAGAAAAGTGAATGACAAGCAAATGGGGAAGCCCCTTATGAAACCATCAGATCTCATGAGTACTGGCTCACTATCAAGAACAACATGAGGGTAACACCCCCATGATTCAATTATCTCACCTCTTTCCTCCCACAACAAGTAGGAATTATGGGGATTACAATTCAAGATAAGATTTGGGTGGGAATACATCCAAGCATATCAGCAGTGTTCGATTACATTCTTGTTTCCAGCCAGTCTGATGTCTTGTTCTCTACACTGACCTATTTATTCTCTCTCTCGTAGCTTGTTGCCATTTTCTGTCCAACACATTTACAAATTTCATTTATTAGTAATATACTGGCACTTGTTGTTCCCCTTCAATCACCAACTTTTGACTTTCAAGTCTGAGAGGTTTTACTGAATGATCTCCTCCCCTCCATTTTCTATTTTAGAAACCATTATTGACTATTGAACTTCTTGGACTGGTCCTCTAATTTTACTTTTTCTCTTGAATTTTCCATCTCTTTGTTTTTCTTCTCTATTTCTTGGAGATTTTTTTTTTTTTTACTTTATCTTCCAAATATTTTATTAAGCTAACGAGATCCTTTTATTCTTTGAATGTTCTTTTTAAAGAACATTCTGTTCTTGATCCATGAATGCAACAGATTTTGACAGCATTTGGTCTGTTTTGGGGGCATTTCTGAGGGACATGTTGTCAGAACTGACTACTCTGCCATTTTTGCTGCATTATCCTGGAATTATTTTTTTTTTAGTTGATGCTCTTGAGGTAGCTAAGTAGACATTAATGTCACCTACAAAAAATGACAATTTGTTTTTGTCTCTTTATAAATATTAATATCCTAAAGCTGTTGCTGTCTTGACTGCAATAGTTGGAACTATCAAACAAAGTTGAAAAGTTACTGTAATAAGTGACACTATTTCTGGTTCTTATATTTAGTGGATCAAAGCAATTATTATCTCTAGTAGTTCACCTTTAAGCAAAAATTTTGCTTTTTATTTTAAATATTTTATCAAGAAGAACCATATCATTCTTGTACAGATAATTTCATCAGAAATGAATGTTGAATTGTATCAACTGCTCTTTTTGGCATTTATCATTCATGTTTTACGTTAAACCTATAAATATGATTTTGTGATGATGAATCATAGGTTTCCTGATATTTAATAATCTTTATACTCCTAGAATAAGTTGGTGTTACTGTAGGAGTTCCTAATGCCTTGAGGTTTCAAATTTAGTACTATTATATTTTTAATTTTTCTACAAATCTACGAGATTAGTCTATATTATCTTTGTCATGTTTTGTTTAACCCTGTTTTTAAAACTAGTATATATCCTCATATTTTATATCATTTGGAGCAGTTTAAATAATATGATGTGATGGTTAACTTTATGTGTCAACCTGACTGGCACAAGAAGGCTAGCTAGCTGATTAAACATTGTATCTGGGTGTCTCCTCACCTCAGGTGATCCGCCCAATTAAAAAAAAAAAAGATAAAAATAAAAAACATTGTATCTGGGTGTATCTGTGAGGGTGTATCCACAAGAGATTAGCATTTGAATTGGTGGACTGAGTAAAGCAGATGGCTCTCCCCAATGTGGTGACCATCATCCAATACATTGAGGGCTGAATAGAACTAAAAGGTGGAGGAAGGTTGAATTCATTCTCTGCCTGATTACTTCAGTAGAGGTATCAATCCCCTGCCCTCATTGCTCCTGGTTTTCAGGCCTTCAGAAGTAGACAAGAATTTATACCACTGGCTCTTCAACTCTCAGGGCTTCAAACTACCCCATCAGCTTTCCTATGTCTCTAGTTTGCACATGACAGATCATGGTACTTCTCAGCTTCCATAATTACATACGCCAATGCCTGTAATAAATCTCTTTATATATAAATCCTAGATATAAAATATAAATCGGCCAGGAGTGGTGGCTCATGCCTATAATCCCAGCACTTTGGGAGGCCAAGGTGGGCAGATCACGAGGTCAGGAGATCGAGACCATCCTGGCCAACATGGTGAAACCCTGTCTCCATAAAAATTTTTTTAAAAATTAGCTGGGCATGATGGTGGGTGCCTGTAATCTCAGCTGCTTGGGAGGCTGAGGCGGGAGAATCACTTGAACCTGGGCGGCGGAGGTGCAGTGAGTCAAGATAGTGCCATTGCACTCCACTCTGTCTCAAAAAAAAAAAAAAAAAAGAATTTAAACTTACTTTTAATTACTTTTTTGGCTACATCCCACAGATTTTGGCTATGCAATGTGCTCAAGGTTGTTAATTTGTACACACTGAGATGTAGTAAGTATAGCAGTTAAATGCACAGGCTCTAGAACCAGAACAGTTAGCAAACTTCTCTTTGCCTGTTTCCTCATCTATAAAATGGGGAAGCATAATAATATCTACCTCATAGGGTTGCCGTAAAAATTAAACCAGTTAATATATGTGAAGGACGTAGAATAGTGTCTGACACATTTAAAATGTTAATAGTTATGGCTGATATTGTTTGTGACATAGTAAATAATCAGTTTTTATAAATATTTTTAAAATTCTATGACATAGTATTCATAAAAATCAAGATGCATAATTGTTATTCAAATCTATATATTTATTACTTAACTTGTCAAATTCTGCAAGCTATAGATCACAACTACTGTTGTGATTTAGCAAAATTATTTTTTATTTTTCCTTTATATATTTCAATATTCATTTGTTGATTTACAGACTCAAAGAATGTATATTAGAACATTATAGTTTATCAAGCAGAATAAAGCAAATTACCTTTATCTTCCATTATGATTTTATCACATTGAACATCTTTATTCTTTGGTGCTCCATTGAAAGTCTGCATCATCCTTTCAACATACAGATCATTGCCTAATCTATTTCTACAAAGGACTTCATAATTCTTGTTTCTCTGGCTGTAAAAAATCAAGGGTATCCAACTCATTAATAAGAATCATCGCCATACATATTATCTCTTTATATTATTCTTTTCCTTAAAATTACTTTCATTAATGTGGCTTGCACTAAAAAGTGAAGTGAGAATTCAAAAAAAGCATTAGGAAAAGATTGCATTAAATGACCTCCAGAGGACTCTTTTATATTGTGTCTATCTCCCAAAATCCCTGCTACTTTCAGTACCTATCAATAACATGCTAGTACTAACTCCATGCAGGTTTTTGTTTTGAATATTTTTAAATTTCCCATTACTTCTTTGATGATCCATGAGGAATTCAGAAATGTGCCTTTGAACTTCCGAATTTATATGTAATTGTGTATGTTTTAGTTAAGATTTATGTTATTAATTTTTAACTTCATTGCATCGTGGCCAGAAAATTTCATTTGTGTAATTCTACTTTGAAAGTTTTGAGACCTTGCTTCATAACCTTATGAATAATTTTTTATAAATGCTACATGTGTGCAGAAGGAGAATGTGTTCTTTAATTGTTGAGTACAGTAGTCTGTATCTGACCACTACATTTTTGTTCAAATTTTCTATATCCATACTAATTTGTCCTCTGGTTGACCTAACAATAATTAAGAGAGGTATGTTTAAATCTCCTACTTTAGTAGGATATATGTGAAGTTTCCAATTTTTGCTTCACATGTTTTCAGGTTATTTTATTTATTTATTTAAGACAGAGTCTTGCTCTGTCACTCAGGCTGGAGTGCAGTGGGACAATCTCAGCTCACTGCAACCTCCACCTCTCAGGTTCAAGCAATTCTCCTGCCTCAGACTCCCAAGTAGGTGGTACTACAGGCATGCGCCACCATGCCCAGCTAATTTTTGTATTTTTAGTAGAGACGAGCCTCCCAAAGTGCTGGGATTACAGGTATGAGCCACCTACTGTACCTGGCCCAGGTTATTTTATTAGGAATATTCAAGTTCAGGATTACTATACCTTCCTATTGTTATGAAGTATAATATATCCCTAATAATGCTGTAGGTGACATGTTTTTAAAAAATATTCTTTCTATTTTTGTTTTTTAATGAAATAACTTTTAAATTCCAATCCTCTTGTTTACAGATTGATTTATTTATAAATAACAATAAGCGATGTGGTCTCACTTTGTTGCCCAAGTTGAATTTGGACTCCTAGGCTTAAGCTATCCTCCCGCTTCAGCCTCCCAAGTAGCCAGGACTATAGGCATGTGCTATCGTGCCTGGCTTCCTTCTGTTTTTTAAATCTTCTCTTTATATGTGGTATTCTGGAATGCCAGTACAATGCACTGAGTGTTGGATACCAGCCCCAACCCCGTACGTGAGTGCCCTTGGTCCGGAAGGAAATAAAGACAGGGACACAAGAGTGGAATTTACAGCATGGGTCCAGGGAACCAACACAAGCCTGGGAACTGTGTTGGCCCCAAGCTCTGCGCTCCAAACACTTTTATTATGTCCATAAATCTCATTGATCTTATGGGCATGGAAGGGGAGGGTAAAGGAATAGGTAAGATAGCTGGGTGGAGAGCACTTGAGATACTTCTAAGACATGCTAAACTAGGGCTCTGAGCATTTAACAGCACTTGTGATCCTTCTAAGACATGCTAAACTAGTACTATGAGTTTATCATGGATTGTTATCAGGATTCAGTTGTATCAGAAGTATAGGAGCCACTGGGTTTGACCACACCCAATGCATCCAGGGGCTTTTATCTCCCAAGCATTGAGGACATAGAGCAATTAAAATCACTCCATATTCTGAGAACTTAGGCAGAGCCTGAGGTGTTCCATGATCTCTGCCCTGCAAGGCTTTTCTCCTCCTTGCCAGCTACCATCAGCAAATACCCTCCTGGATGTTGTGAGCAGACGTCGCCTCCCTTCTTAGAGGTCTTTGCATAGCCCTCTTTACAAGGCCCTCATGCAGTGTCCATGTTGAGAAGGCATTCGTGGGACCAGACCAGTACTCCCTGATCTGCAGCCACCCCAAGGTGTTCCCTGGTGTTACCGCACTCTCTGATGGTCTTTACCTTAGACCTCCTGTTGCCGCCTGATTTCTAATTAACTGCACCAATAATATAATTTAGTTCAGTGTATAAACTTCAGTGTACTCTGAGCCAAGCAAGCTTATAATTATTTAGCTAGAATTAACATAGATCTCTCCCTGGCCATCCTGACCCACACTGAGAACGTTTCTTTTTGGATATTTATTTTTATTGACTCCTATTTCTGTGGAATGGCGTCCTTCAACAGTTTGGGAAAGTCCTTCCCCACTCTCTGAATATTACCTCTCCTCCATTCTTTATATTCTGCCCTTTTTGAATCTCTGATTAGATATATGTTAGACCATTATTTTATTGTCAACTTTTTTTCTTTTTTATTCTTGAGACGGAGTCTCACTCTGTCGCCCAGGCTGGAGTGCAGTGGTATAATTTTGGCTTACAGTAACCTCTGTCTCCTGGGTTCAAGTGATTCTTCTGCCTCAGCTTCCCGAGTAGCTGTGATTACCAGCACCCAGCACTACACTGGGCACATTTTTATATTGTTTGTAGAGACAGGGTTTCACCATGTTGGCCAGGTTGGTCTCGAACACCTGACCTCAGGCGATCCAACTGCCCTGGCTTCTAAAGTGCTGGGATGCAGGCATGAACCATCATGCATGGCCTACTGTTAACATATTTTTTAACATCATTTTCATACTTTATATCCCATTTTATCTCCAAACTTGATTTTGTATA
Organism: Plecturocebus donacophilus; assembly: GCA_004027715.1. Classification (NCBI taxonomy): domain Eukaryota; kingdom Metazoa; phylum Chordata; class Mammalia; order Primates; family Pitheciidae; genus Plecturocebus; species Plecturocebus donacophilus. Next base: position 75,818 of record PVKP010006200.1, read on the forward strand.
ATTTATCCAGCTCTTTTGTCTAATTCATTAAATCTCTATTCAATTATGTCTAATGTTTAAATCAGCTTACTGCATATTTCCAACAATTATATAAACATACTTTAAATTTCTTTTTAGATATTTTTCCAAATACAGGTCATGATTTCTGACAAGTTTATTTATGTATTTTGAGTCCTGCTCTGTTGCCTAGGCTGGAGTGCAGTGGTGTGATCTCTATTCACTGCAAACTTCAGCTCCTGGAAAAGCAATTCTCCTGCCTTAGCCTCCCAAGTAGCCGGGATTACAGGCACCCGCCACCATGCCCCAATTTTTGTATTTTCAGTAGAGACGGGGTTTTGCCATGTTGACTGGGCTGGTCTTGAACCCCTGACCTCAACTGATCTGCCCGCCTCAGCCTCCCAAAGTGCTGGGATTACAGGTATGAGCCACCGCACCCGGCCTGAGAGTTTCTTAAGGTTAATCATGTTTAAACTCTGTCTCTTATTTGTTTAAACATTTCACATATATTTTATATTCTATATCTGATCATATAATTATAGTCTTCAGGATCAAGATCTAGGGTTATTATTTCTGTATTTCGGTTTATTCTTATTTATAATGACTTGTTTCTTTAATGTTTTGGTGTATTTTTGCCAAATTCAACCCAAGGGAATCTTTCTTCTTTTTTTTTGAGACATAGTCTCTCACTATTGACCAGGCTGGAATGCAATGGTGTGAACACAGTTCACTGCAGTCACAACTTCCTGTGCTCAGTAAAGTGATTATCCTACCTTATCCTCCCAAGCAGCTGGGACTACAGGTGTATACCACCATGCCTGGCTAATCAAAAGAAAAAACCTGTAATGCAGAGATGGGGCTTTCACCATGTTGCAGGCTGGTGTTGAACTCTTGGGCTCAAACCATCTTCCCACCTTGGCCTCCCAAAGTGCTGGGACTACAGGCATGAGCCACAACACCCAGCTGATCTGAGGGAATCTTAAGAGCCAAAATGGGGGTATGCGTTCCTCCAGATATTTGTGTTTGCTTCTCAAAGTAGGGAGTTGACTCTACTGGCCTAGGAGCAGTTGAGATAATTGAGCTCCTTTACAGAGTCTGGCTTAACACAAGAATCTCTCTTTCAGCTCTTCTAATGTAAGAGTTGGGGGAACCCAAGACTCATCACTGGTTTCCAGATCCATGTGTCAATATTAACATTTGTTCCCAACATCTCTCCCTTTCTGATTTCAAAGCAGTTATCTATCCCTTTCTTTTTTCCCCCTCTTTCCCTATTTTTTTTTTTTTTTGGCTTTTCTTGGTATTAGGAACTTTCTCTTACTTTTTATGAGCTTTTAAAAGGTATGCTATTCATGATCTAATATGTACTATGTTTTATAGTCCAAATAATATAATAATATTTTATACTTTGAGAAGGGATAATAGCCTAAAATTATTTTGGTGATGGAGTTTTTAGTACTATAAATCCTATTCAAATAATATTTGAGGCAAAATAATCTGAATAACAATAATCTACTTATAGTAGCTATATTAATTTTAGAGGAGAGCAGAACAAGAAAAATTATCAGGGATAAAGAAGGATAGTACAAAATGCTAAAGGGGTTAATTTTTCATGAAAACATAACAATCCTTAAATGTATATCTGCCTAACATTAGACTGTCAAAATACCTGAGACCAAAACTAACTATTTATATTTATTAATAAAGAGAAATAGAAAACCTCTCGAATATAGTAAATTCATTTATTTCCCCATATTTTCCCTTTCTAAGTTTTAAATATTAGGTTGGTCCAAAAGTAATTGCCGTTTTGGCTATTACTGTAAAAATGTCAGTTCTTTCTTTTTAAATTGAAAATGATATATATATATGTATAAAAGAAAAAATAATCAAAACCTATATAGAGACTTGGAGGCTTATTTTATTATTTAGCTTAGAAGTTTGCCTGATTATGTAAAAATACGGTAAAGCTATGGGCTCACATAAACATTTACTTTCCATATAAGTTCACATGGCACTTATATAACTTTCTATATAATTTTGTAGGGAATATACAGTCTTCCCCACCAAGCCCCCTCAGTGTATATCCCAGAATCCCCAAGGATCCTTCACAGAAACAAGGATAAGAAATCTTGGCTTAGCATTTGAATTACAGAAACAATGTAGACAACTGAACCATACATACGTTACTTTTTCAGCTTCTTTAGATTCTACAGAGACCATGACTGTGGGCAAGTCAAAAAATCTCAGTGTTTCTGTCTCTGTGAGTATTATCTCTATATTCTTCTCCAGGTCTTCTTTTGTTATAATTGTTTCAGGTGCTGCCCTCATAACTTGCAAATCTAAAATACATGATTAAATTATTAAAAATAATTAAAAATCATTTACTAATTGCTATTTTTAATTTGCATTTTTCCTTCTAGTCACCAAAATACCATAATGGGTAATATATTGCAGGTGGTTTATATAAGTCAAGGAACAGGTCAGGTTGTGAGATGAAGTCTGTTCAACCTTTCTGAAGCCAAATTGGATCATGTAGGCCATAAACAGTCTTCCTTGCTGATATAACAAGGCTACCCTAGTCTAATATCTAAAGTCATAACTCTAAGGGCATTCCATTATAACTATCCCACAATATTAATTGGGAACTGGGGTTAGTGATTGTTGGTACTACTCAAGAATATGGAGTCAAGTACATTTAGGGAGCATGATAGGCAGCACTTCTTTGAGCCATGAAGTTAGCTTCTAATTTGTAGCTTTAGCAAAATTTTATCCTTCATTTGCCCTCATTAGCTGTCTTTTAATTTAGATTCCATTCCACCTCTAGTCATCTTCACAAGGGTAGAAAGACTCTGCTATATTAGTCCTGGTTGACTATAGAAATAAATGGGCACCAATGTCCATGCAAATAATACAGTGAAAATAATTGGCCATAAACCTTTAGGACAGTCAGAACTTGATCCAAGGTCTCTGGAAAATTTCACTGAGAATAGGCTTTCACAGCTAGAAGTGTTTGGAATTGGTTACGTGAGTAACAGCCATGAGAAAGTATATAAATGAGAGTTCAATGTTTTCTATCAACAGGGTGTACAGCAGACATTCATGAGCTTTTGGGATAGGTAAAGCTTGGACAGCTTTAGGAAAACTTAAGAACATACACTTTCCAGCATCTCAGTCTCCTCTTAAAAAGGTCAGAGCTGAGAACAACTCCTTCCTTATAATCTAAAAAAATACAAGTCATTAACACCAAAAACCAATCACCAATATTTTGAATAGCTAAATAAATTGTAGTATACCCATATATGACTATTAAGTAGTAAGTAATGTCATAATAAAAAATTTTGAAAATATCTTCTAAAATGTTAAATGACAAAGCAGTTCAGAACGTATCTACACTATGGCAATAAGAATGTAAAATATTATGCATATGGACAAGGTCAGAAAATAGAAAATTTTACATTGTAAATTTTCTTTCATTTTTGGGTGATTCTTCTTTTTTTTAATATTCTTTAACTTTTATTATTTGTGCAATAAATTTTAAAAATAAGTAAAAGATTTTTTTAAATAAATAAATCTGGCTAAGACAGACAAAAGAGTAAAAAAGTAAATGAATTATCCACAAGAACAAAATTTGAAGTGTATATATAGGCTAAACTTTTTATCAATGAAGAAAATGAAAAACAGAGAGGTTAAGTGAAAAGTCCACACAGGAATACTAGCAGTTTTGAGACTAGAGATTTAGGCTCTTGATTCTCTGAGTTTTCTTACTGTTAGACTACCAGCTCTTCCTTTATAATTTAGTTATAGATATTTTACATAGCATTGTGGCACAGACATGCTAATTATAAAAATAAATGATCCTACATTAGCTATATTACATACATAGAATGTAATACAGTAACATCTCAGTTATTATGGGGAAAGGAATAGTCTAGTCAACCTTCTTGTTGGCAGAGGAACTACCATTCATAGACAAAGCTCTAGGACGGTAAATAGGAATTTTGCCTGGTATCTGTATCACCCATTTCCTAAATGTTGCTTGAATTTAATATATATTCAGAAACTACCCCCAAACCATACTATTTACCCATAGAATCTATTTCATGAGTCAGATCCCCTAACTTTAGATTGACTATACCACAGATTTTGGGTATACCTCTCTCTCCACCTAGAAAAGAATCACAAATCTATCAGTCTGCTTTGCCTGTTCCTCTTGACTGCCAGTGATGGAGGGAACATCTTGGTTCTTCCCAGAGGAGGGAGCTCTAGCCTAGTATGACAATTATGGCTCCTCTCCACAACTTTACTCATGAAGCCATCTTGGCCTCCCAAAGTGCTGGGATTACAGGCATGAGCCACTGTGCCCAGCCTGTTTTCCTTTGATATTTATCTTGCTTGGTATTCTTTTTGTATCTGTGGTTTAGTGTCTGACATTAATTTTGGAATATTCCCAACAAGTATTACTACAAGTATTTTTTCTATCTCATTTTCTCTTCTTCTTCTACTCCAATTGTGCATATGTTACCCCTTTTGATATTATCCCACAGTTCTTGAATGACTGTTCTGTTTTTTTTTTCATTCATTTTTCTCTTTGCATTTTAGTTTGGGAAGTTTTTATTGATCTATCTTCAAATTAATTCTTTCCTTAATCCTGTCAAGTCAATGGGGCTACAAAGATATTCTTCATTTATGCTGCTGTGTTTTTGAGTCCTTCAAATAATTTCATCTCTCTTCGGACATTACCCATCTGGCACACTGTATACTTTTTCCATTAGATCTCTTAACATATTAATCATAATTATTTAAAATGCCATGTCTGATAATTTTTAAATTTGAATCATAACTGAATCTGAATCTGATGCTTGCTTGATCTCTTCAAAATATTTTTTTCTTGCCCTTTAGCACTCCTAATGACTTTGTTGAAAGCCAGACATGTTGTATCCCATAAGAGGTGCTGAAGTAATTAGACCTTCAGCAGAAGAATGTTTAATGTTGTTGTCGCTACAGGTATCAAAACCTTCCTTGCTTTTGTTTCCCTTCCTGGCTTTCAGGCTTCTCTTTGTGCTGCTTTAGAGAAAGTCTATGTTTTGCAATTTTTTCATCTGTAACCAGTATGGTTACTCTGGAGGTTCACTGGTGGTAAGTGTGAAGAAGAGAAGTAGTCTACAATCTGATTGAGTCTCAGACTTTCAGTGAACCTGTGTCTTGGAGACATGGTGTTCACAAGTATATCTATTCCAAGGGTATAGTTATCTTATCCCTGCCCCTACTCCCTTCCCTGGCTGCAACATTCCCAACTGAATTCCTTAAGCATTGTTAATGTTCCTCCTTAAATAAGAAATAAAGGCTGGTGCTAGAGTAGAATTCCCTTACCCTAACTGGGCTATAGTATCAAAATTACCCTCTGGCAAATTTCCCTCAACCCCAGACTAAGTTTTTGTTAGAAAAAAAGAGGCTGGGAGTGTTTTAAGGTGGATATTCATTCTTTTCCTCCCCTACCAAGGCCACTAGCTCAGATCCTTACTGAAAGAATCCATTAGATTCCTAGAATGAAAGCCCATTTAAATGTGGGCCCTCTCCCATGATTGTGCTCTCTAGGAATTTTTTACTCTTCTACTAGTTAATACTCAGCCTCCAGCAATTCATGAAAATAATCATTCATGTGTTCCTCCAGCTTATGGTAAGTAACTCTTGGGAACTGCATTTCTCTGGATTGTCTGTCTTTCCAGATCTTAATGTGGCAGTTTGCCCTTGTCACCCCAGTTCTCTGATGAGTCAAAAAAACGTTGTTAATTTTCAAATTGTCCAACTTTTTCTTGTTACAAGACATGTCTTATTATAAGACATAAGTAAACTCTCTACATGTAGGATCAGAAACTGGGAGTCCACCCCGAGAATTTTTTATTCAGTAGGTCTGGGAGGGGGCAAGTTTCAAACATGTTTTAAATATATTTTTATCTAGAAGTATATTAGAATAGGCTAATTTCAGGAACTTTGTAAGTCAGTTGTTAATCATTACTCAAAATTAAATTACATATTATTAAATAAATCATATTAAAAACAAAGGTAATAATTACTCAAGGATCATCACTTTCTAATTATGCCATAAATTTTACTACTACTGCCCAGAAGCAGTGGCTCACGCCTGTAATTCCAGAACTTTGGGAAGCCAAGGCAGGTGGATCACTCGAGACCAGCCTGGTGAAACGCTGTCTCTACTAAAAATACAAAAATTAGCCAGGTGTGCTGGCAGGTATGTATAATCCCAGCTACTTGAGAGTCTGAGGCAATAGAATTGCCTGATCCCAGGAAGCAGAGGCTGCAATGGGCCAAGATCGCACCACTGACTCCAGCCTGGGTGACAGAGTGAGACTTTGCCTCAAAAAAAAAAAAAAAAAAAAAAAAAATTACTAGTACCTAATCTCTTGCAGTTATTTAAAATATCTACTGTATCTGTATGATGGTGTGCTACTAAGTATCTGTTTGTAACTTCCCATTCAGAAATTTTATGTTGGGAGCTTGAAATCTGCTGTGATGAGAGGATTTAAAATATGGAAATTGACAAATGCTGCAAATAAGGGTTTCCTTGCCCCCTGTGTAGGTAGTAAAACACTTATCAGCATACTTACTACTTAGGCCTAAACCCTAGTCCCAGATAGTGCAATTCAACTGACCTGAATTGAGAAACAACTATGGGATTTGTAAAAGGCATACCAGATGACTTTAAGATGCATCCTAGAGTGAGAAACACTGTTCTAGAACAAACTAAAAAAGAAGCCAAGGGGGTAGAAGTAGAATTGTCTACGTGTCACTCACTTTAGAGGCTGACTTCATAGTTAGAATTCACCAGCAACTGGCCAAGATGATATGAATATCTATATTGTTTTTCAAGTCTTCTGGAGGTAAATTTGTGCTACTTGTTTTTGATGTAGACAAGCAAAGAAAGGCTTCAAGGCAAATTGTTACATAAAGATTTAGTCTTTATGCTAAGAGCAATGCAAATTCCTTGAAGAGTTAGCTTCTAAGCAAAGGAGGTTTCTAAAAAATCATTCTGGATATAGTTTTGGAAAAATAGATTGGAAGGTGGCAAGAATATCTGTAGAGAAAGCTGGGGGAGGTGATGACAATAATCCAGTTTCCCTGCCTCCAACTGAGAGAATGAGGTTCTCTCCTGCAGCACTCATTGCTGATGGCTTAGGTTTTTATTCCAAGCCCTTTCTCTCTTCCCTTGCCCCTTTCTTTTAATAGAAATAATACAATTAATAGATAGCTAATTGGCTATTAATAAAATTAATAAAAAGCAAAATACTTGATTTTCCAGCCTCTATTAAAGCTCAGGGTGCTCATGTGACAGTTCTGTCCAGTGACATGAAAGGAGAAATACACAGGAAGGGGAAAAGCTTCTGAGAAATTTTTTACCTTCCTGAAAAATGAGAGAGATATGATGGTGCTATTGCCCTTCTCCTTTCTGTCTTTAATGTGGATAGAATGCCCAGAGCTGGGGAAAATATTTTGAGACCATAAGACAAAAAGAAAGGCTTTGGGAAAGAGAATAGCAGAACTGCCAATCCGGATTCTGACAAAATTAAGCCAAAAAAAAAAAAAAAAAATCAAAGCCAAAAGCTATCTTCTTTTTTTATTGTGAGAAAAGTCAATATTTGTTCAAGTTCTTGTTAGTTAAGTATTCTGTTACATGTTGTCAGAGTCATTCCTGTTGCATCTCCCAGCACCAAAAAGAAGTCGCTAAAGCACCAATTTTCCAACCTTAATATCTTCACCAGTCCCTCATTATAATTTTAAAGGAAAAAAATGCTCATTGCACTCCAAAGCAAGTACCCCTCAAGTACGTAACCATTTCTCCCAGCATTTTTGATCATCCATGATTATTTCCTCATTCTTGCATCTTTATTTTCATAATCCCTTCCATTACCTCATGTTTTAGCCTCTGCCTGGATTGGGCTTCCTCTGCTTCTTCTGTGGATAAATAACTAATCATCTTTAAAAATCTAATTCAAAAGTCGATATTGTTCTCTGTGAAGCCTTTTTGTTTTTAACCTCAGAGGATTTAATCACTCCTTTCTAAGTGTTCCCATGACATTCCACATATGTCATTATGGAACTGATCACAAATGGATCAGAATTATTTGTCTCTGATTAGAAGTTGAGCTCAGTGGCTCATACCAGTAATCTCGGCACTTTGGGAGGCCAAGGCAGGCAGATCACTTGAGCCCAGGAGTTTGAGACCAGCCTGGTCAACATAATGAAAACCTCTATCTACAAAAATTGCTAAAAATTAGCCAGGTGCAGTGGCATGGCCTGTATTCCCATCTACCTGGGAGGCTGGGATGGAAGATCACTGGAGCCCGAGAAGCAGAGGTTGCAGTGAGCTAAGATTGTACTCCAGTCTGGGTGACAGAGTGAGACCCTGGAAGAAGTAGAAAGAAGAAAGAAGGAAGAAGAAGGAAAAAGAAGAAGAAGGAACAACAAGAAAAGAAGAAGGGGAGGAGGAAGGGGAGGAAAATGAAGAGGAGGGGGAGGAAAAGGAGGAGGAGGGGAGGAGCAGGAGGGGGTGGAGGGGAAGGAAGAAGAAGAGAAGAAGAAGAAGAAAAGAGGAAGAGAAGAAGAAGAAGAAGAAGAAGAAGAAGGAAGAAGAAGAAGAAAAGAAGAAGAAGAAGAAGAAAAGAAGAAGAAGAAGAAGAAGAAGAAGGAAGAAGAAGAAGAAGAAGAAGAAGAAGAAGAAGAAGAAGAAGAAGAAGAAGAAGAAGAAGAAGAAGAAGAAGAAGAAGAAGGAAGAAGA
>PVKP010006201.1:0-51605 GCA_004027715.1 Plecturocebus donacophilus
TCTCCTTCCTTCCTCCCTTCTTCTCTCCCCCACCTTCTTTCCCTTCTTTCCTCCCTTCTTCCCTGCCTCCTTCCTTCCTTCCCTTCCATCCTTGCTTTTTGCTTGTCCTTTACAGGAAAATTGTTTGGCGTCATATCCTTTAAAATAGTGAATGGCCCCAAAGCAGTGAATGAGTCAGTATCCCTTTGGTTAAACTGGGCTTGGTTGGTAGGAGAACAGAGGAAGAGTCATTTTTCTGTATTTCTGGCTTTGAACCCTTTGAATTTATTCTCTTTCATTTTCTAAGGGATTCCCTTTGGAAATGTTGTTGGAATGGCATTTGAGTACATGGCATGCCTCCTAACACATAACCAAATCTGTTTATCTCATGAAAGATGACCAATGGATGTTTATTTCACTCTACAAATCCTACTTTAACACTGATTAATGAACCCAGATATACCATGTTTTCTGTTTTAGATTGTTTCTTATATGAAACTTTGAGAGGAAACTTATCTCTAGGCCGGCAGTATGCGTACCCATAGACCCAGCTACTCAGGAGGCTAAGGCAGGAGAATCGCTTGAACCCAGGAGGCAGAGGTTGCAGTGAGCCAAGATCGCGCCACTGCACTCTAGCCTGGCAACAGAGTGAGACTGTCTCAAAAAATAAAAGAAAAAATTTTTACATTTTGTGTGAAGGGCTCTGTCTGGGTTAGAGAGGGAACAGTACGTTCAAAAGCTTGAATTGACAAGGAACTAACTGAGAACATGAAAGTCAGTTCTTCAGAGTTTTTGAGCTCTTCAGAGATGAGCTGTCTAGGAATAGAGTGACCTCTCTGTTCTTGCAGAATAGTCTGCCGTAATATTACAGTATTTACGGCTTAGCCTCTTTTAGCTCTATTCAGACATATGTAGGCCACTGTGGCCCACATTTGTCCATTTGTTCAGCATTTGAAGACAATTAAAATTTCTGAAGATCATGGTTGAAGATTTTGATGTAATGCGTGATTTGACACACAAGAAAAGGGGAGAAGATGCCCTGAGATGAACTGCTTCGCTGCCCACTAAGGAGTATTATTTCTGTTCATTGTCCCGTTTTCAGCAAGCTTCTGTTTTGCCTAGTTCTCCATCGTGTAGACTTAAGCAGAGACTTAAGAGGTAGCTGGTGAAGGTGCCCCCTGTCTACCCTATTGCTGAGAGGAGCTGTTGGGCTCTCGAAGCAATAATAGACTATATTGCTGGTGATTTTCTCCCAAATGAAATTTCCATTTTAGATTGGTAATGCCCCTGAAAACACAGGCCTCATACTGTAGGCAGACACTGTGCAGCAGAGATGAAACCCACATTTCTTCCCCTTCTCCAAGGTGTCACAGTATTCATAAGATTGCCTCCTCTACCCTTAAGAAGAATCCTCTAGAGTTCCCTACTCCTCTCAAATAAAATCTAGGTTCTTTGGTATAGAAATCTCAAGCCTTTTTTGGAAATTCAGTGAATTTTCTACCTTATCTTACCAGCTTCCGTAACACAACTCTAGTTACCTGCTGCCCTTTCATGTTAGAGAGCACAGTAGTTGCTCCACCATGGATGTCTTCAGCATCTTGGCCCTCCCCAGTTTGGGCTTGCTAGACTCACAGCCTGCCTTAAGAGCCCAGCCTGAGTAGAATTCTACTTTGACCCTCTAGCCTCCCACGACCTCCTAGCTGAACTCCTTGTGACACTCTTTATTTTTGCATTCTGAATTCTTTGGGTAGATGGTAATCTCCCCTACTAATGCAGACCAATGCTTTTGTCACTGTTATGGATCCTTAAACTGCTTGTTGTGTGCTTTAGAGCAGTGACCAGGCATTCATTCAACTGATGTTCACTAAGTTCCTACGTGTACCACACTACACTCAGCACTAGAATACAAAGATGACCCAAAAGCATGGACTCTGCCCCGTGGAACTTACCTGCTCGCAAGTGATAACTGCCACCTTTTGTGGAATGCCCACTATGTGCTGGACACTACACTAAGCACCTTTTTTCTCCCAGATAATCTTCACAACTTAAGAGGCATGAGTTTTTCTTATTACCCTTTTATATGTGAAGAACCTAAGACTTAGAGATGGCAAGTAGTTTGCTTAAAGTCCCATACCTAGTAAGGATCAGAGTAAGATCATGACTTGTAAGTCCATAGTCAGCCCTCATGAGGCTACCTCCCGGTGTTAGCACCATGTATTGAGTGAGTCAGTGGAGGGCTAGGTAGGCAGTACATGTTCTCTGTCCTTCTCCTTCATGTTATCATATTCTGTTTCCACAGATTGAGCCATACATGCCATATGAATTTACATGCGAGGGGATGCTACAGAGAATCAATGCTTTCATTGAAAAACAGGTAAGCCTCATTAGAAGTCATTCTGTCTTTGCTGTGTACTGCTTCCTGTTACCCCATTGGGCTCTGAAGAGCAGTTAAGTGCTCACTGTGTTTCTGTGGCTGTTTTCCTGTTTTGGGATTCTCTTGAAGCTGGATAACAGTAGCACTGTCATGGTCACCGAAGAGAACCAGTATTCCCTTGGAGTAGGTATGTTCCTGATGACGGTGGAAGGTGAAATGGAAACAGAACAGGAGAGATGGGATGGTTACTAGGAAGATGCCCCTGACTGTCAGGGCCTGTGCCCTGCGTGGGTTCTGAGGCTCATCAGGAAGACTTGGGAGGTGAGAGAGACAGCTTTCTGCTCCTGCCTCATCTTCATTTCTCGCCTTAAGAAAGGCAAGAATGAGCAGCTGTTTCTAACCATTCTTTTAATAATACATGTTCAGCAATTCTAAATGTTAGGACTTTTTAGAGGTTTTCAGACGTCTTCTAAAAGCAAGACCCTTTGTCAAATGAAACCTTGTAATAAGTATATAAAACAAATAAAAAGCAGGACAAAGCTGAGGGTGCTGAGAGTCCCACCTTCCCCAACAAGGTCTGGAAACTGCAACATATGCTCCTGGAAGTAAAGGCCAGGAGCCTGTTGCTGTCGTTTTATAACGTTTTCATTCCTTGGACTTCAAAAGCAACTCAGAGCTAGAAATAGACACACTCAGAACCCCTGTGGATAGGAGAATATGAACTTTTTGACTAGATTCCAGAAATAAGGTGCTCTTCTTAAAGGGTAAAGCTTTTTTTAAAGGCAATCAAGGGATCTTTACACAATAGGGGACGAGGATGGTGCAGGCTGAAAATAGAAATGCTGTGTTGAAATCTAAGTAGGTCCAAAGTGGGTTTCAAAGGAAGACTCAAACTCTGGCGAGCAGCCGACAGTCCTGGGTGCTGCCGTTGGAGCTGGGAGCCATGGTCACGTACTTCAGGGTGGTGTGTCTGATACGCTGAGATTTGTTAGCAGCAAGAGGGCATGCGCTGCAGCCAGGCTACATGGGTTTTACTCCTGGCACCATGTGTTTCTAGTTGCATGACTTTGTCATGTTACTTGGCCTCTCTATTCCTTAGTTTCCTTATCTGTAAAACAAGGGCGACGCTGATAGTACCTACTTCATAGGGCTGATGTGAGGATTGAATGAGCTAATACATACAAAGTGCTTAGAGCAGAGCCTAAGTGCTCAATAACTGCAAACTGATACTGTTAATTATTTATATATTATGCTATATTGTATTGTAATATACTACTTTGTAATATAATTACTTGGTTTCATGAGAAACCATTTGAATCTTTATCTCATTTGGCCTTTATATGACACCGGAATGACAGTATCATCACAACTCTAGCAACTACATTCATACAGATTTTGTGCCAGTGTGTGCCAAACACATCATAAAATATCATCTCATTTAATTCTTACAGTAATTCCTGGAGGTGGTAATAATAACTACATTATTTAGATAGTGGAAACCAAGACTCATAGTTATCAGGGTCACAGATTGTGGAATCAAATTCAATACCGGTTTGATGTGAGGCCGAGTGTGCACCAACAGTACTTACCAGGGCCTCAGGAGATGGAAGGTGTCCAGAACTTTGCTTCCCATCTTCTTGCATCTTCAAGGGCTGCTCACCCTTCCTGCAGCTGCAGGGAAGAGCTGCAGGGCCTCCTTCAATTGTGGGTCTTAAGACACCACAGCTCTTGCCGCCATCTTGGTGGCTGTCTTGAGATCATACTAAGATCCCTACAGCTGCTATTGAAACCCTCTTTGCCTGTCTCCACTTTCTCTTAGGGAAAATAGTTACTCAACCACTAGGCATAAATAACTCTCGATCAGGTTTACTTGAAGGCTTTTATTTCTCCCCTGAGGCTCAGGAATCCCAGCCAGTCTTTCAAAGTTATCAGGTCCTCTGTAACTCTTGCTGGGTTTCCTTTCAAACAGGAAGATTGTGTTCCCTAATAGTCCTAGTTAAATGCTCCATAATGCAGAGGCTCCACCTGGTTTCACCTTTGTATCTCTACTACCCTGCTATTTACATGGTCAGTGCACAGTAACTTTCAGGTGACAGAAACAGTGAGTGAATTAATGAATGATGAGTGAGTGTGCTTTTTATTCCTGTGTATCAGGAACTAGGAAGCTCATCTTGGACCTTATGATTTGGAGAACATGTTACTAAAATTGTCTGCTGGAAAGCATAGTAATAAAACTGTACTCCCCAACCCCCACCATATAGGCTTTTCTGCAGAGATCTGCAGTTCACAGAAATCCAGAGAGTTTTTGTTTGTTTGTTTGTTTTTTGCCTGCTATTGTTGATTGATTCCTCTACTCTGAATATTTGTCAGCTGGAGCATGCTATGGACTATGTGGTCAGTTGAGGTGGAGGAGATCTCCAAGTCTTCATCCCTGCCCTCAAGTAGCTACAAGTTTCATGGGGAAGGCAGCCAAACCCACAAGCAGTGCCACTGCTGTAGGTTCAGCTTAGTAATAGTGAAATAACGGGATGCTTTGGGATCACATGGCCCGGCCTGCAGAGGGAGGACTGGGGAGAAATGGTAGTGTATCCGAAGGCATCTTTCAGGAGGTGAGTCCTGAAGGCAAACTGGTAGCACAGATGGAAGGCTGGACAAGTTCAGATGCAAAGGCCTGGAGAAAAAAAATTGTCTTGGGGAATTATAGACACTTGACTGAAGAGAGGGATGAGGTAAGAGACCAGGCTAGAGGAGATGGCAGAATGTGAAAAGATGCTGAGGCTTCGCTGAAGAATTCCAGTTTGATTCTGAGATAATAGGAAGCTTTGTCACAGGCAAAGGAGCAGTGGAACTATCAGATTGGTGCTTAGAAAAATCATTCCAGGAACCTTGTGTTTGGGCATTTCTTATTAAACATTCTCCAAATGCTCCTAAATGAGCATTAAAAGGAGCCTATTTTGAGTTTATCCCAGAGATTCTGTTGAACCCAGAATGTTCCCCTGATGCCAGAAGGAAGATAGGAAGCCAAGATCCCATTGGTTCACAGATTGGGTTTTTTGCTTCTTTTAGATGCAGGCCCCAATATTTTATAGGTTGGAATATTCATTATTTTTTGCAACTAGACAAATATCATCAAAGAGCAGCAAGGATGGAGAGGTGTTCCTGGTATGAACAGGAAAGTCTGAGCTCCGAGGAGGCACTTCCTATACCTTGAATGGTAGGAGCACTGCAGCCCTAATTAGGCTGATATCTGCCTTCGGAGTTATCCATGTGATCTGCAGGGAGAACACGGAAGCTTTTACGCTAAAAAACTTTCAGGTTGTCCATCACGCTCAGCCAGTGGGCACCAGAGGGACCCAAGTGACAGTAATTGAGGGCACCCTGGGCTTCAGTGTACAGTTGAGCAGTTGCCAGCAGGAAACCCACCTCATACCCAACCCTCCTTGGGTGCAGGCACCCAATGAGAAAGACTCCTGGATCCACGAAAACTGCTTGCTCTTTCCTGTTAATGTCCCCACTCCCTTTACTGCCCTAAAAATGTTGATTCAGAGTGCATGCTCTTTTAAATCAGCTCTCTAAAAGAGATGCTGTCTCCAGCAGGGGGAAATTCTTTGTAATCTAAGATCAAGCACTGTTGTTCCCTGTCCTGAATGTGTCGGGCTCATTAAGGTTTTCATTATGCATATGTTGGGAAAGTCTGGCTTAGCCTCAGGTCAGAGAGTATAGCAGGGCTTTTTTGATGGAATGGCAATTTCAGATTGATTAATAAAAATCATACATATGCTCTTGAATCCTATTTTATTTTCTGTAAAGACACTGGAAATATATAGGATGGTCACAGTCACGTTAATTTGTAAAGAGCTGTGTAATTCATGTGAAAAGCATTCTGAAGAGATGGAGGGTGAAAATAGAGTTAACTCCAAGGATGGCTGTGGAATCAGCTGAAGGTCCCAGGATGTCTGTTCATCAGAGCCTAAAATAAGCTCACGGTGGAGTGTTCTAGATGCAAGGATAAGCCTGTTGCGAATCTGGATGGTCCAAGAGTGGGAGCAATGGTGGAGGTGACAGATTGCAAGGAAAGAGGAAGAAAGTGAAAAGAGAAGATTGGTACTAGCTTGAGGAATGTTTACTCTTCAGAAATCAATAGCTTTTCTTTACCCAGTCATTCCTGCATCCAGAGAGACAGGGCAGGTAATGATTTAGCACTGAACCCTAGCGGCTGACTGCCTGGGTTCACATCTTGGCTCTGCTTGCCACTGTGTTTCTGACCTTGGGCTAGTTACCTAACATCTCTGTGCTCTTTCCTCTTCTGAGAAATAGGGATAATGCAACTTACCTGTCAGGCTGGTGAAGGAAGGAGTAGTTGATAATGTTTAGCACTAAGAACAATGCCTGGCCCATGTGGGTGCTCTCAAAGCCTTCGCTATGTGTTGCTGCAGGAACCCAGAAACCAACCAAGATGTGTTTTTCAGACTGGCTCATTGAGGTGTTCACTGCATATAGGGATACAATTCAATGATTTTTTTTTTTTTTTTTTAGCAAATTGGTAGTGTTACACAACTACCACCACACTCTAGCTTTGCAGCCTTTTCATCACCCCAAAAAACTCATTTGTCCTTGTTAGCAGTCAGTTCTTGCTCCTACCCCAGCCCTAGGAAACCACTGATCTGTTTCCTGCCTTTTTAGATTATCCTTTTCTGGAGATTTCTGGCTTCTTTCAGTTAGCAGTATGTTTTGGGGGTTCACCTATGTTGTTAAATGTGTCAGAACCGATTTTATTGCTGAGTAGTATTACATGAATTGATATATTAATACCACAATTTGTTTATCCATTCACCAATCAATGGGCTTTGAGGTTATTTCTACATTTTGACTAATGTGGTGCTGTTGTGAACATTCACATGCGATTTGTGTGTGGACCTATGTTTTTATTTCTGCTGGGTAGACTGCTAGAAGTGTGTGAATCAGGTAGGTTTTGGTTTCGGCTCTTCAAAGGTGAGCTTGTTGCTCAGTGGATTTGCATATGTAGAGATCATCCGTGGAGATTGCTGCCTACAGGAGCCTACAGTTTCACAGGCACTTTCGCTATTTCTCTTGTGGAAACAAAAATTCACACTCACTTCTGGGAAACAACCTTTGGGACCATGAGTGGACACAGTTCACTTTGTTTTAAGAGAAAGCACAGGCTGAGAATGGTCAATTTCAGCCTGGCACCTGAGGTGTGCTAATACAGTCAGTTACTCAATATTTATGGAACACTTCCTTTGCCAGGCCCTGGATTTCTCAGCTGTAACACAGATAACAAATGTGTGCTTTATCCCTCAAATAGCTGGCCCAACGGGGCCCAAACACCATTTTCATGATCCTACCTGTCCTACCAACTTTTTTTTTAATCAGTTTCTGGTTTTTCTTCCTCTAGATCCTGCCTGCAGACATTTATATTTGAACCTGTGTTCTTGGTTCCAGATAATGTGGGTTACCACCAAAATCCACTTGCACTGAATCTCTCATGGGCTTAGTAACTGTGAAAGAGTTGGCTGCAGTGGGTCTGGTGAGGGGTTTCTGGGCCCCCTTTCACACACCACTCAGCCCTCTCTGGCACTTCTGTTACTGCTCCTCTGCTTTGCTCTGAACAAGTGACCCTTCCGCTGGCCCAGCCAACTGAGAGGGTGCAAACAAGCCAGCCTCTCCACCTAGCACTTCTCCCAGGGAGCATTCTCCTCCTCATCTCTGGCCCTTTCTGTATTTTTATGGAGTTTTCCCCAGGCTGCTAATTAGCCTTCTTTACAAAGGTGGTGCTCTTTCCTCTTCTTCAGGGTTGGTTGTCTTCATTTGTTTAGAACATTGTTCCATCTCATAAATCGGTTGGTTGGTTATTAGACTTTTCATTGGTTTATGGCTGCTGCATGGAAATTTCAGAACAGTCAAGCACATTTAGAGAAATTTGGTGACTGGTTGAAATAATTGTTAGGGAGGAATGCAGATGTTCTGTGCTGTAAGCGGACTTGTTAACCAGATTGGAAATTACTGTTTATATCTCATTCCGGCTGCATAGGAGCTCTTTGAGTTAGAATAGTTTCCTTTTCTACTTCTGCTACTGTCAAAGCCTCAGAATGCAAAAAACATTGTTTAGTTCAGCAACTCCTGCAGTCTGTTCCCAGCAGCAACTATCTGCAAAGCACCATGTTAGCGGTAAGCTGCTAATTTCCATGCAGCCTACAAAACCCAGATGGGCTTCCCTGTCTCCTGGAAGCCTTCTGTGATTGCTCCCACCACTTTCCCCTTTCCTAAAGCTAATCTTTTCCTTCTTGCAAGTGGCCTGTGCATCCTGTTTGGGCATTCGTTTTATACTTTTCTGTAATTTTTCAGTATTGGCCTCTTACTAGACTGCACACTGAACCACTGTGTCTCCTTCATGTTTGTATTTCTAACACCCAGTGGGAGATTTTAATAGTCATTTGTAAAGTACTAAATGCATGAATGAGGAAACCTTCAAAGCCAGCTTACGTGAGTGTTTCATGGGGGTTTGTTAAACAGAGGTGCCATGTCTGGTGTCAGTCCTGTCTCTCTCCTATGCTGTTGCGCCAGCTTCCTGTCTCTCTGCTTCTGCTTCGCTCCTGCAGTCTGTTCCCAGCACTGCAGGTCCTATAGCTGCTCTTCCCAGAAATTTTCAGTGTCTTTCATCTCACTTCAAGGAAAAGCTAGAGCTTTCAGTTAGACCCAAAGCTCTGACTTTGGGGCCCTCCTGGACCCCATCACTTCTGACCCATAATACACACACTCTGCCAAGCTACCCGGAAGCCCCTGCTCCTCCTGGAATGTACTCCCTCCTCAGCTCCTCTGGTCTAGGTGTTCCTCTGCCTAGAATGTTCCCCCTAGATGCTTGCATGGCTCACTCCTTTACTTCCTCGTGTCTTTTCCCAACTCTCACTGTTTCAGTGATGCCTTATTAGGACATCATCTCTGCCAGCAGTCTCACTTCATTCTTTTCTAGAATACTTATCACCTTTTAAGTACTATATATATTGACTTATCTATTGTTTTTCTGTCTCCCTCACTGAATACAAGCCCTACGAAGGCAGGGGTTTGTGGTTCCTCTGGTTCATCATCCCCTCCCCGGCACTCCAGGGACTAGATTGCATGTAGTCATGATGACAGCTAACATGCACATGGTGTTTTAGTGTCAGGCACTTTTCTGAGCACGTTATACATTATGATTAATTAATAACGGAGGAGTTAAGAGTCCACCAGGCAGTCTGAGCTCTGAGCCCTTTTGCTTTTGTGCCTAGTAGCAAGTATTTGTTCAATGAATGAAGGAATGAGTGCTTATGGTAAGGAGATAAGGCAAGTTGATACTGCCGTATTAGCCCGTGCTGCAGTTGAATGAAACAGAGGATGTCCAGCCTTCTCTGAGCACCCAGTGGGGCTGGCACTTACGGGTGAGAAGAAGCTTTGACAGGGGCTTCCATTTCAGTTGTGCGCTACAAGCAGCTGGGCCAAAAGATGGCTCTTGTGGGTGTGGGTAAATTATCATATGCAATCAGCCAACTTAACTTATATCTCCAGACCCTTGCAGCAAAGAAGGTCAACCTTGAAAACATGATCTTTAACATCTCAAAGTTCTTTCTTATCAGTCACCTCATTTTTATCTCATAGAAATTAGATAAGGAGTGAAGGACAGATGGCATCATCCTCATTTTATGTTCGAGAGCAGGCAGAGCTGAAGAGACATCTGTGAAGTCCCACATCTGGGAGCCAGAGTCTTAACCAGATCCCCCACTTTTTCCTGCCACCTTCAGGCCTCCCTCTATTAAATGTGATCACCTTTAGACTTTCCAGGTGGCACCAAGCTTTGAGAAGGTTCTGCTGCTATTTTTACTAGTCCTGATTCTGTTGACCCCCAAAACAGACTGCTGAGAGGATGCCAGACTATGCTCCTGGGGACCACCAGGAAGGGTTCCTGCAGCTCCAGTGTTCATGTGTAGGATTGAACTGAGCATGCCCATTGAAGGGGGTCTTGAGAAGGGAGGCTGCTGTAGTTTACACAGAAATGAAGAAACAGGGCACATCAGCCCTGCAGTGAAGCTTTAAGAGCATTTCTCATTGCCTAGGCCTTGCGGTGCCATCCTGCCCTGCTGGGACTGAGGTGCAAGATGGCCATTCATCGAGGGTTTCCCAGATTCTGCAGATGTCTCCCATGCAATACCTTGGAAGCTCTATGGGGCACAGGCAGCTCTTCCAAGGAGGGCTAACAGTAGGGAAAGGAGTGTTTATGGAGCACCTGCCATTTGCTAGCATTCTGCTCAACTCCATGCCTTACTATCTGTTGGTGTCACTCTCTGCAGACAAGTAGGAGAAGAAACTAGACCAGATAACATGCCCAAAGCACCACAGTGGTGGGGCAAGGCTTCCACTCTGCTCCTTCTGACTTGAAGCACATTCCTTTGCCACGTCACTTCCTCCTTGTCAAACAAAGCAAGACTCTGCTCTAGCTTCAGGGTTTGGTTTTGTTTTGTTTTTTTGAGACAGAGTCTCGCTATGTCGCCCAGGCTGGAGTGCAGTGGCACGATCTCAGCTCACTGCAGCCTTTGCCTCCCAGGTTCAAGCAATTCTCCTGCCTTAGCCTTCTGAGTAGCTGGGATTACAGGTATCCACCACCACACCCAGCCAGTTTTTTTGTATTTTTAGTAGAGATGGGTTTTCACCATGTTTGCCAGACTGGTCTCAAACTCCTAAGCTCAGGTGATTCCCCCCCGCCTCAGGCTCCCAAAGTTGTGGGATTACAGGTGTGAGCCACTGTGCCCAGCCTCTGGCTTCAGTGTTACCTTTGTGCTGCTTCCTGTACCCCATGAGCCTGAGCATGAATAAGGAGCCAAGTTTCTAAAGAGTCCCCAAACTCAGCAAGTACAGAGATACTGCCCTCAGCTCTGTTTGTAGGTGTTACATAAGCAGAGATGGTCCACAGTTTTCTTAAAAGCTATGAAAGCCCAAACAAGAGCTTTCAGCCCTGATGGATCTTGATTTCTCCAGCCTAATCCAGGACTGGGTCAAGCCAAATCTAACACAGAGAGAAAAGATTCCCACTTGGCTTCTTCTGATGTAGATGATATGATCTAGTCCAGATTTCCCTGTTGTCTTATCTGTTCTGTTCAGTCACATGCTGTGGTGTATGTGGATTCAAAAATCTCTTTATTATAAAATATAAAGGCTGTAGAAGTTATCCAACTGCTCCTAAGGAATTACAGGTTGAACAGGCTGGGCATGGTGACTCACACCTGTAATCCCAGCACTTTGGGAAGCCAAGGTGAGCGAATCACCTGAGGTCAGGAGTTCGAGATCAGCCAGCCAACATAGCGAAATTCCGTCTTTACTAAAAATACAAAAATTAGCTGAATGTGATGGCATGTACCTGTAATATCAGGTGCTCAGGAGACTGAGGCAGGAGAATTGCTTGAACCTGGGAGTCGGAGGTTGCAGTGAACTGAGATCGCACCACAGCACTCCAACCTGGGCGACAGAGCAAGACTCTATCTTAAAAAAAAAAAAAATTATAGATTGAGCATCCCTAATGTGAAAATCCAAAATCCTCCAAAATCTGAAACTGTATGAGCACCAACATATACTACCATGGAAAATTTCACACATAAGTACTTTAACTTTGTTTAATGCATAAAAATGAGTAAAATATTGTATAAAGTTACCTTTGGCCTCCATGTATAAGGTATACATGAAACATAAATGGATTTTATGTTTCAATTTGAGTCTCATCTCTAAGATAGCTTATTCTACATATGTAAATATTCCAAAATCTGAAAAAAATCAAATACTGCTCTTCTAAGCATCTCAGATAAGGGATATTCAACCTATATAAACAACCTTGCTTGCCTTAGCCAACCAAAAGACACTTTACCTTTTCCAAATGCTGATGCCCCCATTAAGCTCTGATCAACAGTAACTCCATTGACCACTGTGTGCTTTCATTCTTCCTGTCTGATGACAACTGTCTTGATGGGATGGGCAGTGTGTCAAAGGCCAACCAGCAGGTTTCCTGTCACCTAAGAAAGCAACGGCCACCAGTGATCACTATGTCCCCATTCAGAGTCCTACAGGTCTGTGTAGCCATGATGTCAGCATTAGTAGCAGCATTCAGACTCAAGTTATTTTGCCACCCATGGCTTAACAGGGGCCTGGATTATGCCCAAAATCACCATGAATGTAAGGAGTCATTTGAGGGTCTTCCTGTCCAATTGTCTGTCTTTGATGTTGCCCAGGGCTGTGTGGGTCCTGGGACACTCTGTTTACCCACTCACCCACTGTGCATCATTTTCAGAAGATTAAGCTGCATCGTAATATCCGTCAATAATTCAGTGTGTTTCTTTCATCTCTGAATTATGAGATCTTCCAGGAATTCTGTTTTCAGCTGATAAGAATCCAAGTTCCAGGTTTCCTGCCAACTGTTTGGTGAAGCATTTTGCTTGTTAACCACCAAAACTCACTCAGGCTGGAGTAGTCGAGTCCCCTCATGATAGGAACACGTGAGTGGAGGGCAGCAGTGGGTTTGCCTGCCTTGTTGCAATCACGATCCTGGATTTAAGGAGATTCTAAGAGACGCTAGCACCAAGTAACCTGGTAGCAACCTGCAGTTGCCTTTCTCAGCAGGCGATGCCTTTCTCGGCATTTCTTCCTTCAAGGAGGTAGAAAGAAGCAATAACCCTAAGAAATCATCAGTATCATCTCCCTTTTTCTGATGAGGAAACTAAGGCTTCAGACTGTTAGATATTTTGCCCAAAGGTTCAAACAGCTAGTAAAAGCAAGAGGCAAGATGTGCTTTCAGGGCCAGCTGCCCACAGTGCCTGGGGTGGGTTTGGCTTTGCTCTTTCTTGTTGTCTTTTGGCTTTTTAAAAGTGATACAAGGCCAGGCATGGTGACTCGTGCCTATAATGTCCCACTTTGGGGAGGCCAAGGTGGGTGGAACACCTGAGGTCAGGAGTTCAAGACCAGCCTGGCCAACATTGTGAAACCCTGTCTCTACTAAAAATAGAAAAATTAGCCAGGTGTGGTGGTGGATGCCTGTAGTTCCAGCTACTCTGATGGCTAAGGCAGGAGAATTGCTTGAACCCAGGAGGCGGAGGTTGCAGTGAGCCGAGATCGTGCCACTTTAGCCTGCTGGGTGACAGAACAAGACTCCTTCTTAAAAAAAATAAATAAAACACAAGCACAAGGTTTAAAAAAGAGAGAGAAATGGCAACAGTATGCCTCCTGGATGCAGCTCTGACCGACCTCTGTTCCAGTGCTACACCCACCTCTATGCCAAGGGATCCTCCTGGCATCGTGAGGCCCTCATATCCCCGTGGTGGCATTCCACATGACAGACAAGGGAGGGGCAGAAACATTTCCTCAGGCTGCACTAGTGCTAGGGGCCCTGGGCCCTGAAATTACTGATCAACTCCTCCTCCACACAGATCTGGAAAGGAAACGTGAGGAAAAGTAGGATACTCCAGAAGGACACACATTGCAAAGTACATTTCCTTACCACCCCTGATGCTGGTACTCCCTGTTGCTTCTCAGGGGCCGCCCTCCAACCCTCTCTTCATCCCCGAGTCCTCCTTGCACTTGCTGGTTTCTTCCACTCCCTCTAGATCCCAGGGAAGACTGGCTCTGCCCCACTCAGAGCACTTAACACACATTCTTGGTAGTGGTGCCATGTTCCTCCTCATCCTATCACATGCTACTTAGACTATTTCTCCAGTTGTTGAATAAATGAAATGTTATACAGAAGATTCTCAAATAATGTTATTTTGCTGTAATGTTGAGAATGAAGAAAGTTGATTCCTGGCTGGACCCCCTGTCTGTGTGGAGTCAACCCATTCTCTGTCATCTTCATGTGTTTTCTCCTGGGACTCTGGTTTTCTCTCACATCCCAAAGCTGGGCACCTGAGGTGAACTGACATGTTTACATGGTCCCAGCATGAATGAGTGGGGATGTGGGTTAAGTGCACCCTGTGATGGAACCCTGTCCTTTGCAGGGCTGCTTTCTCCCTGGTACCCTCAGCTGCTGGCATGGGCTCCAACCACCCTTAACCCTAAGCTGGAATAAGAGGGTCCGAAAACAAATGTATCAATACAAATTATTGTACAACAAAACTTAATAAAGTCTATGATAATCGTACACATGCACCAAGTCAGAGAGAAGGGAACAGACCAGCTGGTGGAGGCAGACCTGATTGTGGTGCCATGTTAGTGATTGATGATAGTGAATTATGAGGTGGGAGAAGGCATTCCTTGCTATTTTCACTTCACAAATGTGTATTCCTTGATTGAACCCAACACCACTACGACGGTCATCACTCACTGATTCACCAAAAATTGAGTAAATAATTTATCTTACTTCTATTTGCTAATCTTTCTTAAATGTATGTATAGCTCACATTTGTTTCAGTATTTTATATTAGAAGTGTTTTGGATCTTTATTTAGAAGTTTGGTGATGTTTTTGACAAGAAATGTGCTATAGAAACTTAACTCTTGTTAATATCAATTAGCCTCTTGTAAAACTAATTTCTTTATATTGTCATTTCACTTAACATTGCAGTTTCAGAGACTATTAATGACATTAAGTGAGGACTATACTGTACGTGTTTTCAACCAGCACTAAGTCCCTACCAAGGACATAGCACCATATGAGGTGGTATCAGAAGTGTCTGCAGTCTCCTTGGCGTGATCTTCACCTCACAGCATCAGAACCTTGCCATTGAGATAAAAGTAGCGCTCATGAAACAGTGTTGTATTAGGTAACTGCCAACTTAGGATAGACACAGTGCGTTTGGAATCAGAGAGAAGGGAATAGACCAGCTGGTGCAGGCAGGCCTGAAGATGGGCCTTGAAGCGCAGAGGCTCTAAATAGCCTGGCTGCATAAGTGTCAATGACGATGACTGAGAATAGCCACCCTTCATGAGCAGGGGTGGTGCGGTGCTCATCGCAGGTATGACCTCTCATCCTGGAGCCCTTTGTGGAAGGCACTGCTGTTGGTTCCCATCTTGGGGTTGAGTAACCTCGGGGTTAGGGAGGTCAAGACCTGGCCTGAAGGCATATTCCAGCCGAGCCCCAGTCCAGCCCATCTGTGTGGCTCCCAACTCTTCCCCATCCCATCCCTGTTCTCTCCCAGCGTGCCACCTCCCATTGCCGGGGTTGGCTGCCAGGGCGGGGGATCCCCAGCTGTATCCTTGGACCTGTGGCTGATGGCTTCATTGTCATTCTAGGACTTCTGCCATGGGCAAGTGATGTGGCCGCCCCTCAGCGCCCTGCAGGTCAAGCTTGCTGAGCCTGGACAGTCCTGCAAGCAGGTGTGCCAGGAGAGCCAGCTCATCTGTGAGCCTTCTTTCTTCCAGCACCTCAACAAGGACAAGGACATGCTGAAGTAAGTGCCCGGGGGTGGGCGTGGGGACTCAGCCCCTAGATTCCAGCTGGCCTTGTGGGGTAGTCAGGTGAGAGGTAAAGGTTTCCACTTCCAAGCTACTGGGCTGTGGGGATAAGGTGGAGGAGGGGAGTAGGTTGCAGCATGATCCCCTGAGAGAGTTAGCCCAGTGTTGTTATGTTCCTGTTGGGTGAGATGAAGTCACCTGGCAAGATGATGTATTTAGAATTTGAATGGGGTGTTGTATTTGCATAAATAATGCTGTGTCTGAGTTTGGAGACTGTGGGAGGTGTTCTGTGTGCTAATGTTGACCCCCAAGAACAGTGGGAGTGGAGGTAGGCACAGAGACAGAAGCATAGATGGACCAGTTCCTCAGACCCCTGCTGGCAGCCAGGTCCCCATCAGCATCTCAGCAGTGCAAGGGGCTGGTAGTGAGTGACACTGTTCAACCCTGGAGTCAGAAAGGAATGAGAAACATGGAGAAGGAACTGGCACAAAACTGCCCACAACAAATTCCAAAAGCAGCCTTCTCTTGCGGCCCTCTTCCTTTTTGCATTTTCTTTTTTCTTTTTTTTTGAGATAGAGTCTTGCTCTTGCCAGTCTGGAGTCCAGTGGCACGATCTCGGCTCACTGCAACCTCTGCCTCCTGGGTTCAAGTAATTCTCCTGCCTCAACCTCCCGAGTAGCTGGGACGACAGGCATGCACCACCATGCCCAGCTAATTTTTGTATATTCTTTGGTAGACATGGGGTTTCATCATGTTGGCCAGGATGGTCTCGATCTCTTGACCTCGTGATCCACCCACCTCAGCCTCCCAAAGTGCTGTGATTACAGGCGTGAGCCACCGTGCCCAGCCCCCTTTTGCACTTTCTTCTGGGTCACTGACACATGGTGCATCTCAGGCCCCAGCAGACCTGAGTCTGCCGGGTCCCTTGGTAGTGAGGTGAGTACGGCACTGGGAATGCTGGCCCAGGGCCGCACACAGGAGGCGCCTTCCTTGAATTTCTTACCTTGTGCTTGCATTACTTAGGTGATGCCTTTCCTTTCCCTTTGCATTGGCATTTTGAGTTGGGCATTTGCAGTTCCCAAATTTCTATGTGAGGTTTCTTCTGGCCTCTCATCCATGTCCCTTATCAGGCTTGAATGTGTTCTCTCAGTTTTTATCACACCCCACCATGGTCCACATATTGCATAACAATCTAGCTCCCCACCCACCCACCCACCACCTTCGTAGCTCTGATTGGGTGTTTTCTCCAAGAGACTAGCCTACAAATATTAAGACCCTGCTGTCCCAACTCTAGATATTCAGTCTAGTAGGTGTACCATCCCAGGCTTGAAGAGGATGTTTAGGAAGTGGAGCGGACCTGGGGCTTAGGGCTCACCTGTCCCCCGTTCTGGCTTCGCACCTTGTTAGTGCTGCTGGCCACTGTGGTTATCTGTGCACAATGGTGTGAGCTGGCCTGCTTCCTGTGAATCTTCTTATCCTTAAGTGTGGGTATAAAGCCCTTTGTAGGGAGAGTGTGTGGCCTCTGGTGTCCTATCTGTAGGGAAGCTCTCCTGAGTAGGGGTGTGAGCTATGCTTCTTGTTTGTTTTTGAGGCAAGGTCTCTTTCACCCAGGCTAGAGTGCAGTGGCTCATGCAACCTCCACTTCCCAGATTCAAGCAATTCTCACTCCTCAGCCTCCCACATATCTGGAACTATAAGTGCATGCCACCACACCCAGCTAGTTTTTGTATTTTTAGTAGAGATATGTTGGCCAGGCTGGTCTCAAACTCCTGTCATGTGATCTGCCTCCTTGGCCTCCCAAAGGGCTGGGATTACAGGCGTGAGCCACCACACCCAGCCCTGGTGATACTATTTTTTTCTGTTTTTTTATGAGAAGACCTAGGCACAGAAGCTGCCCTGATTCCACCATGAAAACAAAAGCATAGGCCAAAAGTAGGGGCTCAGGGAAGCACCCTGCTCTGCCTCCAGATGTCTGGAAAGCCTGTGATGGTACCAGAAGCTTCCAGTTCCACAGTGCAAATCCTGAATTCCAGGGTTCTGTCAGGGGCTATCCATTCTCTCCTTTTGCAAATAGCTCTTGGAGCAAGGTGGCTTCTTGAGAACCCTGGGTCTCTTTACATCGGAAGTCAGAATTCACTAGTTACAGACCTAGGAACTGTATATACAGACTGCCTGCAAAAGCCTACTTCTGGAAGAAGAGACATGAGAAGTGGCATCCTGGGAATGGGACCAAATGGGACTCCTGAACAGCATGGCTCCCCTCCTGGCCAGGCAGGAGTCAGGGCTCTTGGCCCAGGGACTGTGCTCAGGATCTGGCTCAGAGCTCACACAGGGCCCTACAAAGGCAGGCCACCTCCAGGCCAGGAGTCCAGGTCAGGGAAGGCAGGCAGGAGAAAGAGCAAATGGCGGATGGCTACTTCCCTCTGTTCTGCCGGTTTTCTCATCTGTAAAATGGGGATATCCTAGGTGATGGGTAAGATAATGAACAGCCCTTTCTTTCAGAGAACTTTGGGCAGTGGAGTAGGCCTAAGGCCACTGTGCCACGTTGGGATAAGCCAGCCCCAGCCCTGGCCCCTCCCCACCTCCTTATCCATGTGGAGTCCACGAGAGCAGAAGGACTTGGCATAGGGCTGTCCTGAGGCCAGGCCCTATGCCATGGGATTGCTTGACGGCGCCCCCACCCCCTACCCTGCTGTAGAGATGCGGGCTTGCTTACCAGGAGGCTGGAATGAATGCTAATTTTGCAATAAAGCCGTCTAAAATTAATTCTCTGAACATAAGAACCCTGCTGAATAACTTGTTCATGCATTTGTAAATAATGATAATGTTGTAAAACCCCAGCTATCTGGCAGTCTATTGAGTGCCTCCTCAGTATGGAGGTGATCCTGGTGGCCCATCCATATTCATAGCCAATTAGCAATTAGCAGTTCCTGCAAGCCACTGCTGCCTTTTCGTCTCTGACTTGGAGCCTGGTTTGAGCTAAGTAAGTTCTTTTCGGTCTCCAGGTCTCCACAGTGTTTAAGAACTCTGTAGTCTGACTTTAGTATATCACATCAGGGGAACCCTTTGGATCATCCTGGGTTGTCTTGAATGAGGGCAATTCAGGAAACCAGCCTTGAGTTCTTGTGCATGCAGGGCCCAAGGGTGCAGGTAAGCGCTGGAGAGGTCCCCGCAGAGCACGATGATTCTGGTGTGACCCGTCCTCCGGACAAGTCTCCTCCCAGACTGGGGTGGGGACTGGAAGATGAAGGGCTCCAGGAAGTTCTAGGGTCCATTCCAGTGGGGCCCAGCGGAGAGGACCTCAGTTCCATGCATAGGGGCATGCGTTCCTGCCCAGCTTGTAATTCTGCTACCTCTTAAAGTTGTTTCTTCTAAAATTTTAAATTATTGGCAACTCAGGTTGCTCTGTAAGAAGAATTCTAAGCAGTGCAGTCTAGACTCTGAGTGCTTTGGTACCTGAGAGAGAGAAGGTAGGCGTGAGGGGGTTTGGGTGGGACCTGGCAAGGCAGAGTTGGAATGAACAGAGCCTCTCGAGAGGGGGCTGAGGGAGGGAAGTCATTCTGGGGCAGGAGCAGCGGATGATACAGCTGCATTCATTCCCTTCCTGTGGAGCATGTCCTATCCTATGCATTATGGGTCTGTGTGTCAGGAAGGGACTGGTGACTTCTCAGCCTAGCACCTGTGACTGCAGGTGAGGAAGTGTGGCCAGCCCCATAGGAGGGGGCTTTGCCTGTTTTTATTCTTCAAGAGGTATAAATCGTAAACTTACATCTGCTGGGCCCAGAAACCCCATCCTGTAAGAAACTAGGAAGAAAGGAAAGGAAGACAGCTCACTGCAGTGAGGTCTGAACAAGGAGGATGTGGGTGTTTGTGAGACAGACATTGCAGGGACAGAGAGGCAGACACAGCACCGTGCACCCGCTGGAAAGGCAGGTGACCATCTAGGGATTGAGGATCCTGGGCTGCAGAGGCTGTCTGGTCTCGCTGTGCTCTAACAATTGGGGAAAGATGCTTTACCTCACTGATGACCTTTGCTTGCTAGTTAAGCAAAGAAAATGGAGTCACCTTACTGACTGCTCAGGGCTGTGGGATGGGCACATGCATGCCAATAAAAGGGGGAGCTCCCTGGGGTCCTAGAAGACACTGGAGCCAGTGGGTGGGTTAGAGCACTGCATTCCACAACACTGCATCCATCAGTTGAACCCTCGAGGAGCTGCCTGGTGTCAGGTCTCACCTGTGGCTCCATGAAGCATCTGCTGCTGAGCACTGCTGTGATCTCTGTGTATCACCCCAGGCAGGCTTCTGCTGCTGCAGCCTTGGCTAAATCCTGCTCACAGACATGCACCCGGGTGTGCTTCTACCCTGGGAGACGGTGGCCTGGAGCCTGAGTCCAGGTGACTCGGGGAGCGGGCAGGAGGGTTTTTCCTGGCCCCTGACAATTACACTCCTCACCATGGGGTCCGAGAGTCACTGTAGAGATTTCTACACTCTGGTTAGCAGTGTGCCCGGCAGATGGTTTAAGTTAAGGTATAGCAGCTGCTGTAATTCACCTAAAAAGTAAGTCGTAAGTATAAACCTGTATCCCCCAGGCCATGTTCCATATGTAAACTTGTCATTCAGAATTGAGTTCCAGATATTTCCTCCTTTTTGTTGTCCAACTGAGGTTTTCTGTGAAGGACGTAGTAGCTGCAAGTCTCTGACTCATTTTTCCATTTAGGAAATCCATAAAAATCGACTTCCTGCCCTCTCGCTTTATGATTCATGACCTTAACCCCTGGGCATCACCATCCCCCAGCTGGGAGAGAGCAGGGGTGGTGGGGTATTGAAGGAAGTTGCAGTGCTTTCCTGGCAACTGTGGGAGCAAGAGAAGAGAGGCCCGCTCTCCTGAGAAGGCCTGGACTCCTGGTGCCATTAGCATGTGCAGGAGGCACCGCAGGCTCTGGGGGAGGGAGGCCCAAGCGCCAGTGACATGCAGAGTTCTGGAAGCAGTTGGAGCTTCAGCTGCAGCTGAGCAGGAGCCAGGCTGACAGCCTGGGAGATCTCACCAGAAGCCCCAGCAGATGTGCTGGGAATCACAGGATTAATGTTGGCAAGGGGAGGAAGGCCCCAGGCAGTTGGTTAGCTAGAGGAAGACAGGGCAGGAGTACAACAGAAAATGATGCTTTACACACATATACACATATGCATACGTGTGCACGCACACAAATGTACATAAACATGCTCTGTGCACATGCTCATGTGCACGCACATATACACACATGAACATACACAACATACAAGCCCATTTGGAAGCTTCCCAGAGGCAATAAGAAACCTGAAGCTTCTCATCCTGATCCCTTCTTCCCTGTCATCAGAAAGTGAGATTCCATGAACAAAGTAAAACAGAAATGGTTGGTGTGTGTAAATTAATACCACTGGATGGGCAAGGGAGGTGGCATAGTCCATCCGGTGTCTGCCAAGGCAGGGTGATGACGACCATGACCATGATCCTAACAGTAATGATAGTTGCCATTTATCAACTTATCAGAGCTTCACTCTGCCACATGCTCTAGAAGCACTAACTTAATTCCCATAGGTAAGGATTATTTATCCCCATTCTACAGAAGGGAATCTGAGCCACAGAGTGGCTTACTCATTTGTCCAGGGCCACACAGCTCCTAAAAGATGAAGCCAAGACTCAAACCCAGGTCTGCCCGGCCCCCTGACACCTCCTTCTCTGATACTGGGTGCAGCATGGGTTCCCACCTAGCATTCATGCAGGACACCAGGTGAGGCTACCTCCTCCTTCGGGAACCAAGGTGGATGGGAGCGGTCATCCCAAGTGAGAGGGAAAGATATGTGGCTCTTCTTTGAGATAAGAGGCCAAAATTATTGGGAATGGAAACATCGGAATATCCTTGGCCCCTCAAGCAGTGGTCCCAGCCAAGGGAAGCAAAGCCACCAGGCTCCACAGTCTGACACCACTCAGCTGTTGGGAGCAGACAGCAGAGAAGCAAGATCTCAGGGCTCGGGAGAGAGGGCCTGGATTCGGGCCTTCTCTGCACATCCTGAAGCCACAGTTCACCTGCTTCTAACTGAGGTTACCATTGCTGTGGCTGAAGGGTGGCTGCAAAGACCCCGGGAGCCGATGCCCCCGGGACAGCAACTTCTGTCTGATTGCTTTCCAGCAAGAGGCTAAGGCTATATAACAGGATTTTTTTTTAAGCCTTTAATTAAAAAGTTTAACATACTTAAAAAAATTTTTAAATAATGCTTAGCTTTGCCCTATTCTCACTTCTTGGAAGCAACCATTGCTAAGGCATTAGCATGCAGCCATCTAGACTGGCAGCCCTCACATCCCATGTGCACACAGCGGGCTGATTGCTCTGTGCTTCCCATTCTGGGACTCGCCTTTCCATAGGATGACTCTCCTGTTCCTCTCTTTTCCCCCATTCTTTTTCAGTGGCTGCAGAGAAGTCTAAAAGCACAGAAGGGCCATGATTTATTTGGCCATTCCCAGCTTGGTGACTGTTTGGGTTGTTTCCAGTTTTTCTCCATTGCAGACAAAGCTTCACTGAGCAGCCTCAAACACACACCCCTGCATGCACAGCCTGGTACACACATGCCTTCCTGAGTCTAGATGCCTGGAGGTGGAGGATTGCAGAGGCAGAGGGTGGGCACCATTTCATTTCTAAAGTAGGACAAGGCAACTTAACATCCCCCATGCCTCAAGACGGGGGCTAACAGGGCCAGTGACAAGGACAGGCTGTGTCCCTTGCATCACCAACCCTTATTCCTTTCTCTTCCTCTTCAGGTATGAGGTGACCTGCCAAAGCTCAGAGCTGGCCAAGGACATCCTGGTGCCCTCCTTTGACCCCAAGAATAAGCACTGTGTGTTTCAAGGTGACCTCTTGCTCTTCAGCTGCGCAGGCGCCCACCCCAGGCACTGGAGAGTCTGCCCCTGCCGGGACTTCATCAAGGGCCAGGTGGCTCTCTGCAAAGACTGCCTATAGCAGCCACCTGCTCAGCCCCACACCGTGCTGCCGGGGAAGACAGTGCCCCAGCCACGTCAAACAGGACCAGGGGCAGAAGTCATCCAGAGACTCTGGCAAGAGCCTGAACTTTTTGGTAGAAGGTTCTGATTTGGTATCACCCCTGCTGCACTCCGAGCAGCCCAGTGGAGTCTTCACCAAAACAAAATGAGAGTGTATGTCAGGCCAGGCGCCTGGCTTGCCCCTGGCACAATGTCATTCCTGTTTCTCAAGGAGCAACTGTGGGAAGACTGTCACTGCAGCTGCTCCAGGGTAAAAGAAAGTCTCGAGAGTCCTTTAAAACAAAACAGGAGGAATTGAGCTGATGGGAGAGAACTTTGAATGGGAACATTCCTAAACCCATTAACTTATTTATTTGGGTGGGAGGGAGGGGACCACGGGAGGGAGAGGAGGGATTGATCACAGGCTTCTTTTACTTCCAATGTTATTCATCCACCTTCACTATACTGTTACTCTGTCTGCTTCAAGCAGAGTGCAGGAGGGAGGCAGGGTGTGTAGTGGGGCTGGTAGTGTGCTCAGGAGCAGCCATGGAGACCTGGCTGCTCAAAACGATTAACAGCAGAGCAAAAGAAACTATTGCTTTGGAAGCACAGCCAAAGTCCCCAGGGCATTGTTATAGATGACAGCTAGAGCATGGGCTGCCTCAGTCGGAGGGATGTGCCTGTGTTGTCCAGAGAGCCCAGCCAGGGACAGAAGATGAGATGAGGCCCCTTTCTTCCATGTCCCCATGCCCAGACACATTCCTTGGCCATAATTTCTTTTAGAATCCCTTTAGGAAAGAAATACGGGACTGAGGGATTTTGGAGTTTCTGGTAAACTCACCCTCCCTCTGGCCCCACTATGAGGAGGAAAGTAGAGATGAGGGACTTGCACGCTGCTCGTGGACTTCGAGAGGGTTGCCTTTCAGCCGAGATTTGGACAGGAGTGAAGTCAGTCCTTAAAAACTTGTGGCATGACTGGAGCTGGGCTCCTGACAGGTGGGTTTGTGTTGTGTCCCCTCTGATGGCACCAAAGTCCAGGGAAGGGGGCTCTTAATGTCTGCTGGGGGAGCAGGGGCAGCTCGAGATGAATGCAATGCACTGTCTTGGCTGCTTATCTGAGGGTGTGGCTCCAAAGGTGGGAATCTGGTGCTGGCTTTTCCTTCAGGCTGGATTACTCTGACTTGTTGAGTAACCAGTCAGCAGGTAGGCCTGGTCAGACACACTGGACCTCACCTTCCAAACCCTGGACCTCCCGTGCTCTGCCTTTGTATAAGTTCCTACCCCCACTGAATCGTCGCTGCCATGCCCTGTATAAGCTTGCAAGTTTCTGGAAAGCCTCTGACATCACTGTGCTGATGCAAGTGAGCCCCCTTCTGCCTGATGTGAGCACTTGCATTATCCACCTGGCCCCCGCTGGGCGCCTCGGTCACTCAGTGATGTGCTCCGTGCCGGGGCTTCCAAGCACCCTGTCTGCTAACAGAGGGCAGCCTGGTGGAACTTCTGCTGGGCAGAGCTGATGGGCAAAGCTTAATGGCTGGTGGGCTTTCAGAATGTGAGGGAAAGGAAGAATTCTGCTTCATGGGGACCAGAGTTACTGTGGTGCCTTTAAGTCTTGTGAAGTTACGTTCTTCTGCTTTCTCAGTTGCTACACAAATGCACAGCCAGCCTTTTTTCTTAGGCCCACTGAGACCCCTGCTCAATGGGTCTGAGTTGTACCTCATTTAAGAGAATGGAGGAGGGAGGGGGCACCAGGGGTCTCCTCCACTCAGGTGGCCCCTGCACACATCTGCCAGGGAGAGTACTGGGCGGCGGGGGGAGCTCTGCCCTGAGCACCATCACAGGGGCACCTTCAGACTTGGCTGAGAATAGCCTCTGCTTGGGCCTAGCAAGAAGGGCAGAAGTCCAGAGGAAACTTTGTTGGTGACTGTGTGTATGTGTATGAGCGTGTGCATTTCTTTAAGCTTTGCAAGGGCAGTTTCCTGGAGTAGAAGGACAGATGACTGCTATCCTTGCTGTGAGGAAGAGCTTTTCCTTGTGAACGGGCCTCTTGGCTGTAGGGTGTGGGCATTTGCTAGAGTTACCCAACCTGCAGTCCCTGGGCCAGCACCGCCCTCTCCTGGGCTCTTCCAGGAACAATGAACACTGTGGATGTCAATGCAAGCATCTGACCGGCAGGGGGAGCCTGCAGGCTGAGCGAAGTTTAACCCAGTTGGCCTCTGCTGCTTAAGCAAGAAAGCTGAAAAGTAACATTAGCTCTGCCTTGTGTTCCAGAAGCTGCAGGGATTACTTGCTGGCTGTCCCTGAGTTCAAGGCCTTCCTACCTTCCCCTTGCTTTCCAAGTCATGACCCTACCCTCCAGGGTCAGGCAGCCCAGAAGAGTACTTTTCTCCCATTTAAAAATCCCTCTTTTCATCACCCCAAGTCCAGTGTTGGCTGGAAGTGAGCCGGAGGTCCACTGGCAGGGCAGCTGCTCTTGGAGCAAACAGGCCCACACTCCAGTTGTTTAGGGCATTATCTGAAGAGTCAGTGACCCCTGAGTGTGTACTGGCTCCCAGGCTTCCTCAGACTTGGGCCAGGTGCGGTCAGTGATCCTGGAGAGGAAATGGGCCAGGGCTTCCATCAGCCATGCGTGGAAGAGGAGAGGAAGGTGCCCCCGACCACTGGGCAAGAGCCTGCGGAGGGTTTGCCATTGCTGATCTTGATAGAATCCTAAACCGATTTGTACTTGATAACAGTTCCATAGGGAGAAAAATCCTAAGTCATGATTAATGTTTTTCTGCACTATAATCATATCTTGCCTCTTGTTTTGGATTTATTTTCCCCATTGTGATCCTAAGCTCTTAAAAAACTTGAGGGAAAACATTTATCTAATTTACTAAAAGAGAAAGCTTTCCATTGAAAGGAAAATACTTTCAGGATTAAAAAGACTTCTTTGAATGCCAGTAAACACCTCATTTATTTCATGTATGCAGTTTGATTTGCACATGTGTAAATGGAGATGCTTTTTTCATTTTTGCTTGGACTGGATTTTTGTCGCTGCTCATTTTAGTTTGCTTTTTTGTGTGTTCGCTGTGCGTTTGGAGATACTCGTCTGTTTCTTTGGTGATACTTGTTTCCTTTATGTGCCTTTTCACTTTTCTTTGGGGTTTTTGGAATCTGGATGCTGTTGAAGGGCAATAGCAGACTCCTCCAGCTAAGAGACAGGACATGTCCTTGGGTCACTGTAGCTGCTCAGGCTGGACAGCAGCAGCTCCCTGCAACCCCCCTGCCAGACCATAGCATGTATGCATGCGTCCATCCACCCCCAGAGGAGGGTGTGAAGCCTTGAGAACCTCAAGAAAAGGCTGGATTCTGCCATACCTTCTGGTCTACCTTGGGACTGCTGGTTGCCAGTGTGCCAGGTGACCTGTGTTCCCTGCCACCAAGCACTTGTTGAGGTGTGGCTGAGGCAGAGGCATGCAAGCAGGTGCATCCAAGGAGTTCAAGGCCCTGCATGGAGAAAAAATACTTAAACTAGTTAGCATCATGAAAGGGAAAGGACGTGTTCCCCTTTTTTGTTTCCTTAGTGAATGCAAGATTTAATGAAGGTGAATAACGAGCTTCCCCTTTGGGAGTGGAGCCCAGTACAACCCACTGGCAGGGTTGACGTCAGTATGACGTGTTGGACTGAAACTATATAGGTAGGTGTGTGCTTTCTAGAGCAGCCTAAGGTGGCCACCCCATTTCTCCAAGGTGTTTTACCTAGCGTGTGTATATAATTAGAGATTGCCACCCTCACCTCTGGCCAAAAATTCTTGATTAAAAAAAAAAGTATTTTGTTAACGACAGGCTGTGTTGTATGTGTTACTGTCCCAAGCCTGGATTATTTTATTTATTTAAAAGTATTTTAACTTCCCTGTTGGCTTTATTCTAATCCCATCCGTCCCTGTGGGGCTGCAGAGCATCTTCATGTGAATAGATGGACGGACAGAAATAGATTCATGCTCATTTAGGAAGCTGGGAGTTTGGTGAAGCTGAGGGTGAGTTCCTGTGATTCTCGTCGGCTTCAACAAAAAGTGGGAGACCAAGTTTTTATAGCAAAAGACCAAATTAGCTGTAGAGTTTCGAATGCAGAAAAAAATTACCCTAGCTTTTTTAGCATTTAGGGTTTTGTGAGGATTCAGTGTTTAGCACAGTGCTTGGCACATAGTAAGCCCTAGTAAATGTGCAGTATTGTCATTAGTGTTTCCTAAAACCTGAGAAATAAATAGCTGAGCTCATTGCCTTCTGTTGATTCAAAAATATCTACATGAAAACATGATTCCAAGTTGATTGAATGTTGTAGGAATTACTGGTTTAGAATATTCCTAGTTCTGGGCCTACCTGCTGGTTGGCATTTTACTGTATTCTTGAATGTACTGGTTTGAAAATATGCCAGACTTCAGCCCCCAAGGAAACAAGGCTGCAAGAATTTATGAACTCCAGCTGGAAAGGGTGAAGGTGACCTTTGGCCAGCCACGTACTGGACCCTGCCCCACTGATGTCTTTCAGAACATTCCAGGGGTTTTCTTTAAGGAACATTTTTGAGCTAGAAATTGAAACGTGGTCTCTGACAGACTGCACCCCTAGAGTCAAAGTTAACAGTATTCCTTTGCAGTGATGGAGGCTTGTCTGCATTAAGGGGGAATGACCGACCAGTTGAACTTACACATTCCCCGAGCAGGTCCTTTTGCTGCCCCCTAGAGGCTGGGGTGGCCCCTCCTGTCCTCAGGGATCGGACTCCCAGGCTGGTTAGCTCTGCATGTTTCTATCAAATTAAAGGTTATTCCCTGGCCTGGTCCCAGAGAAACCCAACCCCACCCTGCCAGATGTGGGCAATGGGGCAGGGATTTTGGCCTCTCAGAACAGCTCCTAGAGGCTGCTCACGATTGAATGATATTTTCCCAAATCACCTAAATAGCAGTTTGTTTTTTGTTTTGGGAGGAGATTAGCCTTTTACTTCCCCAGTGGATTGAAAGTTTTATCTCCTTATCTCCTGCCCTGTCTTGGCACAACTCTGGATAGACTGTAGGTGTAGAATTTGCTGGAGTTTGGTGTCTTTTTCAAATTCCTTTTGATTCTCTTCAGCCAAATCAGCAGTCTCATAGTCCTTTGGATGCAGTGATTGATTGGAATTTCCCATCTGCAAAGCATCTCTCTAGCCCAGGTTCTGTGGAGCCTTAAGACACTCCCTCACTGCCACCCTGACCCCACAGCTGGGGAACCCTGTGCTTATGTGGTAAGCAGGGCCACTGTTGATGGAGGATGGCGGGGACGGGGTGGGTACTCAGAGGATCTGTGGTGCTGGAGGCCTAAACGCCTCTCAGGACAGCATGCCAGGAACCTCGGAGCAGTCTCACGTCTGCCAAAGCTGAGAGGGAGCGAACTTGGGAAGCATTTTGCTCACTGTCCTACCCAAGTATTAATAGCATAATAGTTGATGCCAAAGGAGATGGTAACGTCCCTTCTGTAGTTGCTGTCACAACCTTGACGTCTTTAAGCTAATGGCCGTTTGCATCTGTGTCTTCAAACAGATCCTGTTACAGCCATTTTCTGTGGTTCACTTCTAGGGTGAAGTAATGCAGGATTCTGCAAACAAGGTGTCGCTGTCCAAACGTACTGTACTGGCATAGAGAGCACTGCTTTGTTTTCCACTGTTGTAGAGAAAACTAGGGAGAACTTTATTTTTCAATAAACTTTTCTTGTGTGACAGGTGGAAGTGATTTTTGCGGGCTGCGTGCATGCCGGGTCACCTCCAGAACAAAGCTGAGCTGCTGTCCAGGTGTGTCCCCAGCACACCTTCCCCCAGGTGCATTTCAGGTTGCAGCACACTGCTGAAACTGCTACAAGACAGGAAGGTGTGTTTACGGAGGGGAGAGGGGAAGGTTGTACTACTGTGTTTTCTCGTCCTTAAATCACATCCACCACCACTCGTTTTAGAGCACTCTCCTTGCGCTGCCTTCCCCTAAAAGGGAATTGAATTAGAATGTGAACTGCTAGACTTTGAGATAATTGTACGCTGCACCAGTGATTGATTTACTAATAAAAATCTTTTGGAATGAGCTAATGAAAATAGACCTCCAAGGGGCTGAGCACCAGCACCCACTGGACCTGGAATAGATTTCTCCCTCTCAAGAGCAGCTTTAGAGCCAGGAAGCAGTGAGCCGTGGACATTTGGTTAGGCAAGTGCCCTGGAGACGGAGGCTCTAGTCCTGACGGTCTGCAGGTGATGCTGGCCCTCATCTGCATGGCCTCTCTCAAGCTGGCGGGCCTCCTGGCTACTGACCAGAATGGAGACACCACACAGTTCACATAGCGTGTTTGTTGGAACACAAGTCCTGAAAAAGTTGCCAAGGGAAAGCCGAGTGCCTGCGTTTGGGCAACACCACCACAGTTAGTTGTAAGCTTCCCTCCCTTAGCTTCCATGATGTATATTAGACCCAACAAGAAAACCAACAGAAGAGAAACCAGCAGGATCCTACACTTCCCACACTTGCTTTAGTTTCATGTTACATGTTAACATCCCTCGACATATTCCTCAGAGCACTGCTGGAGAAGCCACCTGTGAGCATGGTACTGGACCAAGGTTCTATGACCTCACAGAACAAACTCCCTTCCCTCCACCAGCCTGGAGGGGAGACGGGGCCCCAAAGCTGGAGCAAGGCCTGGGCGCAGCCGTCCCTCAGCTCCAGGCAAGAGCAGCCTCCAGCACTGCCAGGTGAGTGTACAGCCCCTACCTGAGTGGTCAGAGGGGGGTGGTCTGTGCCACAGTCCTTCAGGGTCTCCACACTCACTCAGGCCCCCTAGGCACAAGCTTCCCCTCCCACATCATCCTTCAGCCACAGTGAAAAACCTGCTCATGACAAGACTCCCCATGTGTTGGTGCCGCAGAGTGACAACTCCCAAAGACTGTCTTCCCATACCATACAAAATGGGTGAAGGTCTTTATTGGTCAGACACTACTGCCTGGGCACGCAGTGGTGTGAGAGGTACAGGACGTTGCGGGTTGGGGAACACTGCTGCAGAATCTAAACCTACCGTGACATCAGCTGAGAACGTCTTGTTCCTTACAGAGCAGCGAACCATCTCTCAGACTGTAATATGCCATTACCACTTAACACAGCGTATAGATATATGCATATACGGATAGATCACAATTATTTATTACAAATAAATCGTAGTTTCACATCTCTCAAAAATGGATCCAGTTTTCACATAGATGTTCCGGTTCTGAATGTACAAGAAAGGGTCATGTGCTTATTGAATTCGTCCATGCAAAGCTTATACGTATATCACTAAGTACTTTAAAAAATAGAATGGTCTCCTTTTGAGCAAATCTGTTTAGATTTAGGATTAGTAAAACAGTATGAAACTAATGAGATACACTGATAGAAATTAGGAAGTGACATACTGATGGTTCTGGGTGTGTAAAGGGTGAGGGGTGCAATCTTCCCTTAAGACCTGCCAGGACAGGAGAGACCTGGAACCAGACGGGGCCGCACAGGCTGGAGGCGGTGGGTGTGCTCAGTCCTATGCAGCGCAGGCTCAGAGCACCACCAAAGACCCTTCTGCCAAGCAAAGATCTTATCCTACTCACGAGAACCATCATACTCCAGAGAACAGAAAACGTCAGTTCCCGGCTGGAGATGGGGAAGCGGGTCCCCTCCTAGGGGCATTGTCCTAACATGGTTGATGGGGGCAGCAGGTGATGGGGGCAAGGTAGATCCACCCAGCTGGGCAGACCTTGTAACGACAGACCGTGTGAAAGAAAACTTCCAAAAAGAAACCAGATGTTCAGTTAAATATTGGCACCCTTTGCCTCTGTGGAAACTTCTAACCTCGATGGTCTCATGCGGACACTGGTCCTCTTCACTCAAACATCTCGTAATGACGTGTCTGCCTCACCCTCGGCACCATGTCGATGAGGAGTCTGCGGAGACAATACAGACAAAGTCACCTCCCCACCAGACCCTCCACCGCATGGGGCTAGGAGCTATGGGGAAACATGTTTTATTTTCCTAAGATAATTCATATACCACAAAATTCACCCTATATAACTCGGTGTTTTTTTTGTATACTCATCAATTTGCATCATCTCAAAAAGAAATCCCATGCCTGCTCTAGTGTCACACCCCATCCTCCCCACACCTCTGAGCAGCACCCTCCTTCTGGCCTCTATGGATTTGCCTGTTCACGTTTTATATAAACAAAGTCACACAACACGTTGCCTTTCGTGACTTCCTTCGTAACATTTCAACTCCCTCCATGTTGTAGCGAGTATCAGCGCTTCGTTCCTTGTTGGGACTGAGTAGGAGTCCGCTGCATAGCTCTACATGTATCCATTCATCAGTTAATGGGCAGTTGGGTTGTTCCTACATTTTGCCTATTATGAATAACCCTGCTGTGAATTTCATGGACAGCTTTCGGTGTGGAGGTATGTTTCCATTCTCCTGCGGTGTCTGCCAAGGCGTGGAAGTGCTGGGGCCCATGGTAACTCCACGTTTCACAATTTCAGGAGCTGCCGCCACAGCTGCACCATCATCCATTCTCAACAGCCATAGATGCCAGCTCCACTTTCTCCACCATCCTCACTGACACTTGCAGGTGGCCCTCTTTTTGATGACAGCCATCCTATGTTTCCTTGAGGGATGGAAGCATTTTAACATTTAAAAGCACAGCACCCTTTAGAAATGGTTCTCTGAAAGGCCAGTTCCAGCCTGGGTGCTGAAGCCCACATCAGTGACGCCAGCACGGCCTTGCTGCACTGACTAGTACCCTTTCACAAGAAGTTCTCTAAGTCTAGGGATGCAGCCTCTGGCCAGCACACTGTCGCATCCCCGACGTGTGGCAGGAGGGGCTCCACTTGCAAGGAAACCACTTAAAGGTGCTTCCCTGGGGCATCGTGAAGACTGTTAGGAAGGAGCATAGATGTCAGGACACAGGCTCCTAAAGGCATGAGATGGAAGGAAAGGCCTGAAGCCTCTTGTTCCTCCCTCACTTCTGTACCAGCCTCAAAAATATCTGACCTCTGCTGGGCGCTTTTCCAGTCACCTGACACTGGTGGGGCACAGGTACAAAAGGTGACCTTCAGAAGCCTACTCTGTCATTTCCTGACTGAGGAAGGTGGTGGAAAAGCGGCGCTCCTGGCTGCCAGGAAAGCAAAGAGGAAAGCACAAGAACCTACTTGACCCCATAGGCAAATATGGTGAGGCCGATGAGAACACCTATGCTGCCGTCCAGGTACCAGACCGCCGAGTCATGCTTGAACACTTCCGCACTCAGAAGAATGGAGAAGCCCATCACGCCACCCACAAGGGAGTTAAACCCTGCAAAGGAAGCAGAGAGAGGCTAGATGGCAGTGCCAAGCAATCCAAGAAAGTTACCCAAATGCCAGTCCTGCCTCCACACACTGGAGCATGTGCCGGAAGGAACGGTGCCCAAAGCTCTCACGAGTGACAGCCACCACCTGGGCCCATCAAGTCTGCCCAAATGTCACCAGATATCTCCCAGAATAGATCCGTCACCCCCACCATCATCCTGTACCTGCTTTATTTCTCTTCCGGACACTGACGCCGTGTGTGGTTTATAGCCCGTCAGCCCCATGCTCACTAGAACACAAGCCTCCTAGAGGCAAGTGTTTGGTTCTCTGTTGAGTCCACAGTGCCCAGGGAAGCTCTGGGCTCACAGTAGACATTCAAATTACTTGGGGACTCATATCTGAGTGTCTGCTGAGCCAGATTCTGAGCTGGGTGTTCAGGATGTGCAGTTACCTATAAATGTTCTCAGTCCTGTGATGACACATTGTCATCATCCCTGTTTTTGCCAATGAGAAAACTAAGACTGAGGTTAAATACATTGATGGAGGTTATCCAGATTAAGACGGGCTGCGATTCTACCTAAACCTACATCCTTTCCCTCCCGAGTCTCCTCTAAGTAACCTGAGGATTTTTCCTTTCCTCCAGAAGAGAAATGTAAAGTCTATTATGTTAATTTTTTTTTGCAAAACATTGGGTTCATGGCTGGAGAAATGGCCATAAAAACAGAACTGGAGCTACTAGATGCCGCCCGCCGTCTCCTTCCCACAGCAGCCCACTGGGCCTCAGAGCTGACATGTGATACTTCTACTTTACCTGAGCTGTCAAAGGCCACATGGGAAGGGAATGGCTTAGGCTAGCTTCTAGGGTCTCCCCATGAAGGGGACCCTCTCATGAGCAGCAGCCAGACTCTCTGGCAGGAAAGGCCCCGTCACCGGCTCAGATCCCACCAGACCCCTCGCATCCAGCCACACGACCCTGCAACAGCCGCCCTACCCTCTCCTTAGGGCCACTGGACTTGTCACTGTCGCCCAGGGCCTCTCCACTACAGGTCACCTCCCTCCCAGCCCTGTCTGCAGCCCCCAGCCCCTACACCTCCTCCTCTCTGCCCAATACCCTTCTGCCTCCAGCTAACATGCAAGCTTTGCCATTTTAACCACCCCCCTCCTCTCTCACTAGAAACCTAAGCTTAAAGACAGGAGCTTTGTCTCTCCTTGCAGTATTCGAAGTCCCAGGACAGAGCCCAGCGTTCATCAGCGGTGCAAATGACCACTGCATCAACAAGTGACTGCACAGAGCAAGGAGGCAGGGGCCCAGCCTGAGCGCTGGGTCCTGGGAGGGAACTACCCCTGCCCAGCTCCCGCGGACATCAGTCACCCCAGGAAAAGGAAGCCCAAGCCAGCTGCTGCTCAGAAAAGAGGCAAAGAGTGTGAGGTTCCCCAGAAGGCCACTAGATGTCCACTCAGCTCCACCAAGTCATCCACTCTGCCAGCCAGCACCAAGGTCGGCCCAGCTTGCTGTTACAGCAGGTCCACCAGGCGCTCCCCAATGGCCCGTAGCTGAGAGACTGGTGGCGGGGTCACCTGTTCACCATATCTTCTAGGAGGGGACTCTGCCCTGCCCAGCTTGGCTCCCCTTTTGTGATGACAGAGCCTGACTCATTTCGGCTTCACTTCTTGTGAGTCTGCCCGAGGATGCTGGACTGAGCACACAGGGACTGGGGACCGAGTCGTGGCTGCCTGGTGCATCACTCCAAATGTCCTTTACTCCACATGAAGAGCCCTGAGTCCCCAGCCCACACCAGCACGGCAGGCAGGCCCTGCCGTCACTCCCCTCTGCAGGGCCAGCCTCAGCAGCTTGGCCCTTTCCCTACAACTCGGACCACAGAGCCACTCTAGCGAAGAAATGCTGTTACCAATTTAGGAGCATCCAATGGCACAGAACGATGGCTGGGGCCATCCTGATTAGAGGTCCCCCAGTCTGGCTTTGCCAACTGGGTCAGGATCTGTGTAATTAAACGCATTCATTGTGTGCAGAATATTCTAATTTTAAAGTTTCTTGTGTGCTTGAAAAATCATCATGGATGGGATACTTCAGAGTTGGACATGAGCAGAAGAGCACACACCCGTTTCAGAGGAGTTTCCAGATTCGCCCCGGCTGTTCCTGTAGGACTGAAGCTGCGCCCCTCATCCAGAGTGCTCCCCCAGGGCCCTCTCACTCTCTTCCTCTGTCTGATTTGTAGTATGTGTTTGTTGTATAAAATCACATTACCCTAACTAATAAAAAGCAAGCTTCAGCCTAGTCGCCCCGATAGGAACAAACCCGTGACGATGACACACCCAAAGCCATAAACCAGACCAGACTGACCTCGCACACAGGGTCAAGTGGGGAAGTCGGGAATGTCTCCAGTCTCCATCATCTGCGTCCTGCTGTTTCTTTCCCTGAAGATCTGCTTCCCGGCTATAAGGACGCCCCAGCGAGCAGCAAGGCAGCTGGCAGGGTCAGCCTGGCCCACTTCAGCCTGGCTCCGACTTGGGACCCAGCCCCTGCCAGGTGACAGTGGAGGCTGACCCTCCCCACCAGAGAGGACGCTGGGCTCAGCCACAGCCTGGCTGGCAGCCACAGGGAACCCCCAACATTGATGACAGCCATGGCTCCCTGACCCGGTCCTGCCCGCCCACCTTCCAAAGTAAGGAAAGAACAGAGAGGAGATAATTACAGATCGCTCCCTGGTTCTGCTAGTCAATGAATGGAAAAAGCCCAGATCCCAGACAGTAGAATTAGCAGGAGGCTATAATTACTGCCGCATGTTTTGCCGGCAACACCACCTAGCAGGAGATGGTGGGGCCACAGAGCACAGCGCCCCCTGGGAACAGGCTCGGGTGGGGGCACTGCCTCTGCTCGCTCTCTCATCAAACCCACTCTGCTGATTCATCCATCCGCTGCCTGGTCTATACCTACCCCACAACCTCCCACACCCTCTCCCTCGCCCCATCCGAGCTGCCATCCCCTCCTCTCCACAGACCTCCCCCCTGCTCAGCTCCCAGCTCCCTCCACTCTGCTCCCCACCACCAGTGACCAGAGGACTCTGCAGAAAACAGCAATCATATCACCTTACCTGTTTCAACATTTGGCAAAATATCCCAAATGCCACCCTAGACCTCAAGTCCCTCCCTGCTCTGCCCTCCCCCACTTCCGAGTGAGGAAGGAAGGGACCCCCCGCCATGCCCCTTTCTCACTCAGACTCCCTCCGCCCGGAGGACCGCTGTTCCCTACTTTTTGCCTGATTTGTGAGACAGTTTTCACCCAAACCTCTCACTTTTCCTTGTAATGACGACCTCCCTAGTTCACAAGTATGATGGAAATATTGCTTATGTGTGTGATGG
The DNA here is from genome assembly GCA_004027715.1 of Plecturocebus donacophilus. NCBI lineage: Eukaryota > Metazoa > Chordata > Mammalia > Primates > Pitheciidae > Plecturocebus > Plecturocebus donacophilus. The sequence continues at coordinate 35,501 of PVKP010006201.1, forward strand.
ATTTGTGTGCATAAATCCAAGTCAGAAGTTGTTTTATGAGAAAAGCAGCCTTATTGATGTTCTCCTCTGTATACACCGTATCATGTGGTAGAAGCCAGAACAGCGAAGTGTAGACAGAGATTGTGTATCTGGAGTATCTATAATCTTAGGAAACACCACCAACCAAGTCGCAGGGCCAGTGTTCCGAGGAGGGGGTGTCAAGCCCCATGGTCATGGGCCAGGTGGGGCCAGGGACTCCTGCTGGGGGCTCTGACTGCTGGATCCACAGTCAGGTGTCTGGCCAGCGAGGCTGTCTGTACCCCAACTGCAGTCAGTGAGCAGATCAAGATGCCAGGGTTCTGCAAGCCAGAGGGGCTTGACTGCCCACCTGGGAACTGCCCGGGGAGCTGCCTCTGTGGACTCACCATCGGGAGCCCAGAATACTGTTCAGACCCACCCTGCCTACCCCAGGGATTCCTGCCCTTCCCGCTTATTCTAGGTGAGGAGACATTGGCAGGGAGGTAGGCGGCTAGGGGAAGCTGAGGCCGACCAGGCCTCCACTCCGCAGCCTAAAGGGCTGGGCCAGAGTATGGCCCTTGGAGCCACATAAAGGGACCTCTAAGGCAGCTAGAAGTCCCAACCCAAAGCCCTGGCCAGGGCCCACTCATCTCTCCACTCTTGGCACAGCACCCACCCCATGTCCTGGCTACACTCATCCCTAAGGAGGGCTCCATGGCCAAGGAAGGCATTTGCTTTTTCAGACCACAAAGCAGCAGACTACAAAATTCCCAGCGGGTGTGAACTCCCCACCCCAAATCCCAGGTCTGCCCCAGATAGGAAAGGCTGGGCCAATGAAGCCGTGTCTTGCAGGAAAATACATTAGGGTCAACTGGATGCAAGCCGCCTACAATTCTACAATGTTTCAGTGGGTGACAGACCCCAGAAGCCCAGGCTGTGGCCTCCGTATGCTATGTCATTCTCAGGAGGCTGATACCAGGTCTTTAGATCCGGCTCTGGTAGAAAGATGTGTCTATTTGTAGCAGAGGGGTTACTTGTCTGAGTTGCAACCATGTTTTGGGGATCAGGGCAGGATGCCTCACAGCAAGAAGGCAGAAATGGGAAAGCGAGGCTCTGCTTTGGGGCTGATTTCCCAGCCAGCGCGGCACCTAGCACAGCGCCAGGCACAAGACAACTGCGTAAACCCTGCTGGGCCAGTGTTACTGCAACTTCATGTTCCAACAGCATCAAATCCGGGGCCTGATGGCAGCAGGAGGGGGCAACCCAGGGCTTCATCAGAGCTTGAGGAGTGGGCCCTGCCCGCCTGCTGCACGTGGAGGGGCCTTAGTGCTGCTTCAGGGTGCACAGGGAAGAGGCAGACTCAAACCACAGATGTCAAGGCAGTCAGTCCTCTCGCCGTTTCAAACTGCTTTTACCGTCTAAATAAATAGCTTTGGTTTCATATGGACTAAAGGCTTCCTCAGCCTGGGAAGCAAGGCAGCATCTCACAAAGGCAGAAACCAACAGCAGCTGCGGGGCGGGGTCCCCTGAGGAAGGACTCTGAGCTGCTGGTCACATGGCATGCGGGAGTGCTGGGCACAGCAGGGGCCATCCTCCCTGGGGAGATGCTGTACTCGGCCCCTGGGGCAGGCACAGGGGCAGCACCAAACCTCGGTGTGTGCCACGTGGACTGGGGTGCTGGTGTAGAACACCAGTTCCCGGGCCCCAACTCAATCCCCTGGAATCAGAATCTTCAGGGTGGGCCCAGGAATCTGTGTTTTCAACAAACACCCCAGGCAATTTCAGTTCAGCCAGCCTGGTTAGTGGTCAACTGATGAGCATCTGGGGTCCCGGGATTTTGCGGTCAGGATGTCAGGTCCTGTAACCCCCTACATCCTCAGGCCTGTTCAGAGGAACCCCATGCACATCCATGCACATGGCTGATGCTCTTCCGAGAATAGCCATGGCTGAAAAGCTGGGAGCCTCCTCTTGCCTTCCCAAAAGACAGCGTTGCAGACTCAGGAGTGGGGAGTGGGGGTAGGCGGTGGGCACAGGGACTCCTGGCCCCCCAACAAGGACAACCAGCCCACACCCCCACCCTCAGCCCCTAGACCTGCCCACACATCTGCCAATAGTCCCGCCACCTCTGCAGATGGATTCTTGGGCCAGAGCTCAGTCCCAGGGTGGAAACGTCACTTTGGCTTCCTGTGCCCCGCCCACTGTGCAAAGTCCAGCTCTGCAGCCAGCTGGAGGTCCTCAACATCGGATAAGACAAGCAGCCTATGCCATGTCACCATGCTCTGTCCCGTGGGTGAGAAGGATCTCCCTCCCGCCCCCAGCAACCATCACTGTCACTATGCACATCTCTATTCACACACTTCACACATGAAAGAGACTTAAGAGTTTGGGACAAGGAAGTGTTTCATAAAAAACAATCCAGCCGGGCACAGCGGCTCACACCTGTAATCCCAGCACTTTGGGAGTCCAAGGTGGGAGGACTGCCTGAGCTCAGGAGTTTGAAACTACCCTGGGCAACAACATGGAGAGTCCCTATCTCTTAAAAAATATATATATACATATATACACACACACACACACACACACACACACACACAACATATATAAAACACGTTTATGTGTGTACATATATACATATATATACAGACACATATATACACATACATAAATTTTTTGTAATCCAAGTATTTCTGCTCTGTGCAGACACACCCACCATCCCGTAAGACTTTTGCCCTTTGACCCTCTAGCACTTTACTTCTGACCCCTGGCTCTGCGCATCCTCAGGAATCAATAAAGCCACGTGTCCGGGCAGCACTGCCCGTCAAGTTTCCTGTCTATTCATCAGCGAGGGTCTCAGCAAGTCTGGGGCCTGAAACATACTTTTCCTGCACTTACACACCCTCTCTCTGTCATCCCAAAGGTCACAAAGGAAGTTCCTCCTGTCCCATAGGGACACACACAGACTCTTCTAGCTGGTTGAGATTCTAAGCAGAGAACACATGGGTCATTGCCCCAGAGCAGGTACCTGGTAAGTGCAACCTCAACTCCCAGGCAAGTATCCCACTAGCTTAAAGGAAAAACAAGCATGAAGAATCCACAAAGGAAACGTTTATGGAATCAAGAAAAGGCACTTACTTTTTATGGGGAGCAACACACATAAAACCCAAGACTCCAGGAAGCTCTTTGTGCTTCATAATTAAGAGGCTGGGGAGCCCCGAGCCTCCCTGCTAGGAGGTCAGAGTGGAGGTGATTTATGAAGAGTTTATTAAATTCCCAGGGTACAAGATATCTGCCCTGATATGGGAGCTCTGAGAACCATTAAGCAGCTTGAGGCGGGTAGGAGAGTGAGAAATGGATTCCAAATTATTGAGTTTTCCTGCAAGGCAAGCAGCTAAGAGAAACCCAAACAACATCTTGTTCCACCGTGAGCCCAGCCCCCCGAGATTAGGCACCCTGGCCTTACTCACCATCTGTTATGAGTGCTCTACTGGTCAGAACCTTCCCCAGCATGAACTTCAACACGGCCAGGATGCTGCAAAGAATCCCACTTAAAATGGAGACACTGAACAGGAAATCGTCCTGCAACAGAAAGTTCCAGATTTCAGCCATTCACCACCGGCTGGAGCTGATCATCTGCAACCCACTTGCCCTACAGATCAGCTTTGTTCCAAGTACAAATAGTCGGTCAGGTATGCTGCCACCAGGTGGAGGTATACTGCATGCTTTCACATCTCAATTATGTCACCAGGAATTGGAAAAGGCTCAAAAACAGATAACGAACATGTGTATTAAATTCATGTAAGTGGAATAAAAGTTTTATGAATGGAAAAGAAAACCATTATGTATTTCTTTTCCTGTAGGAGATTCGCCTTCCCACTATGCTAAAATGAGTAGCAGTCATTGATCAATAAAAGTGTTGGTCGGAATGCTAAGAACGGCGTCTTCTAAATAGAATGTTCCACAGATAACAACTCACCAGCAGTTGACTAAGGATTCTGGAACATGAAACACCACTGGCCTAACAATCCTTCAACACAGAGCCAACTGAATTTGCCGCAGGGTCAGTTACGGCTGGAGCTACTTAAAACCGTATTTTTTCCCCCTTAAATTCACACAGGGCGATTGAGAGTTCACATATACATAGGTAGAGAAAATAGCATCTAAAAATACAGTGTGCTAATGATGTTATCTTAACACTTCCTTAAGTTGTTACCTTACCTTCACAAGCAAACAAGTGAGTCCTATAGGCAAAAAGTGAGCACCGCTATCTCCTGACATTGGGGCCATCCAGCCATTCTGCTTCAGGGTCCCATATGTCACCCCCATCAGACACAGCCTTCAGAATTCCCAATATTAAAATGCAACTGCCAGCAGAACTCTGATGCAGCATCATACACAGGCAAAGAAATCAGCTTCTCCCTACACATTTGATGAATCAGATTCACAAACCGCGTGTCAGAACCTGGGAAGAGGAGCCAGCCTGCTTCATGTTCATGTGAAAAGCCACTTCACTGGCAAGAGGGTATTTGTATAGGGTCAAAGTATCTCCCTGAAAATATGGGTTGACGGCAGTGGTGGTTTTGGCAACATATGTTCATAAATTCTTTGCTACTCCATCCTCCAAGAGTTGGAGATTAATCTCTCTGCCCTATCCCCTGCCCTTGAGTTTGGGCTCAACTTGGAGGCTCAAATCTAACACAGAGTATAGAAGGGAAAAACAGGGCCGGGCGCAGTGGCTCACACCTGTAATCCCAGCATTTTGGGAGGCCAAGGTGGGCGGATTGCCTGAGATCAGGAGTTCATGACCAGTCTGGCCAACACGGTAAAACCCCGTCTCTACTAAAAATACAAAAAAAATTAGCTGGGTCTGGTCGTGTGCGCCTGTAATCCTAGCTACTAGGGAGGCTGAGTCAGGGAAATTGCTTGAACCAGGGAGGTGGAGGTTGAAGTCAGCTGAGATTGTGCCACTGCACTCCAGCCTGGGTTTACCCTCCACAGTGTTCCATCCCCAAATCCATAATCATTTTAACTGTGAAACATCAAACAAACCCAAACTGAGGGACATTCTACAAAATGCCCAACCAGTACTCCTCACGTGTCAAGGTCATGAAACACAAGAAATGACCAAGAAACTGTCACAGACTGGAGACTTAAGCAGATGTGACAACTAAATGCAACACGGCATCCAGACTGGATCCTGGAGCAGAAGGTCGTCCACGGGGAAACTGGGGACAGGAGAGGAGTCTAGAGGTCTGTCTATAGCGCCGTCATCTCATGGTAGAGATGAATGTGCCAGCTATGTGCGATGTTAGCCTTAGGGCAGGCTGGATGGAGAGGATAAGGGAACTCTCTGTACTATCTTTAAAACTCTTCTATTAATCTACAATTATTTCACATTTAAAAGCTTATTTAAAGTAATCACTTCACTGAAGTTTCACCTCCTCAAATTACCAGTAAGGATTTTCTCAAACTGGGCCGCTTGACAAATCTTCCGTCCCTCCTTTGCGGAGGTTACATAGCAGGGGACGGAGCGGGAGGGGTTAGGAGCCCCACATCGAAGCTCCCTTTGTGCAGGGACTCAGCCTAGCTCCAGGAGACATCACCCACAGAAAATAAGGCGAACATGATGATCTGAGTGCGTGTCCCCCCAAAATCCACACGTGGAAACCTAATCGCCAAGGTGATGGGACCAGGAGGTGGGGCCTCTGGGAGGTGATCAGGCGGCAAGGACACAGCCCTCCTGTACGGGATGAGTGCCCTTATCAGAGGCCCCAGAGGGCTGGCTTGCCCCTTCCACATGTGAGGAGACAGTGAGAAGCACCGTCCTGTGAGACAGGAAAAGGGCCCCTCCCAGACACCGAATGCGCAGGCACTTGGACTGCAGCGTCCAGAAGCGTGACATGTGAGTGTCTGTGCTTTAGGAGCCACCCGGTCTGCGGTGTTTTGTCATCACAGCTAGACCCGACTGAGACACACGACCAAAGAATCGCACGTCAACAGCCCCTGGTGCTAACGGGACTCAGGAAGCACAGGTTGGGAGACCGAGGCGGTCAGGAAAGTTGAGAACTCTGAGGCCCCAGATGTGGAGACTGAATTCTCACTGTGCTTACCGCACGCCCGAATCCCCTCTGGCTCCATTCCGTCTCTGTTTGCAAAGCGCTCCTAAGTTACCAGAGGTACAGAAAATCTGTGCTGCCCCTATCTAGACCCCTGGGTCTGCTTCTCTGCCTGAACCCTGCCATAAAACTTCATACGGATGTATCATGGGGTCACTCAGTGCCCAGCAGGGTGAATGCTATATCAGTATTGGGAAGCTATGTTTTTAAATGTGGAAAAGCTGAGATGCGTAAAGCAGGCTTTTCCTGAGCATGGATTATTTCTACCAGCCACCCTGTGCTCCCAGGACTGGCTCTGAGAGAGCAACTACCTTTTCCTCTCGGAGACCAGAGTCTGGGCCATCTCTGAGTCTCACCCAGAGCTACAAGCTGCAACTCACCACTGCCCAGTGGCTCTGCCTCAGAAACAGATGAACCTTGCAGAGGAACCCGAGGATCCAGGCTGGCACAGACCTGCCAAAGCCCCTGTCCCAAAGCCAGCTTTCAATGTCCTAAAAGCTCCGTGATTTCCCTACCCAGAGCCCAGATGGCTCTCCTGTGGCACACGGCGCACTTGCTCCTCTCTCTGAACAGCTGTCACACTGACTGCTGGCATGACCAGAGTGTCACAGAGATGCAGTCAGCAGCCTGCTCGAGACATCAGTCCCTGGCTGATGGTAGCTCATGCCTGGAATCCCAGTGCTTTGGGCGGTCGAGGCGGGAGGATTACTTGAAGCCAGGAGTTCAAGATCAGCCTGGGCAACATAGTGAGACCTGGTTTTTACAAAAAATATAAATGTTAGCCAGGCATGGCGGTGCACGCTTGTAGCCCCAGCTACTCAGGAGGCTGAGACAGGTGGATCACTTGAGGCCAGGAGGCTGGGGCTGCAATGAGCTATAACAGTGCCACTGCACTCCAGCCTGGGCAACAGAGGGAGACTCTACCTATAAAACCATGTTTAAAAAGGCATCAGTCCCTGTTGTGGACTAGATATCCTACAAAATTCATATGTTGAAGCCCTAAACCCCAATGTGACAGTATTTGGAGCTGGGGCCTTTGGAAGACAATTAGGGTTAGATTAGGTCATCGGGGGTGGTCTCATAATGAAACTAGTACCCTTATAAGATAACAGGAGATCTTGTTCCCCATCACCCACGTGCACCAAGGAAAGGCCACGTGAGGACACAGTGAGAAGGCGGCCATCTGTAACCCAAGGAAGGATCCCTCACCAGACACTGACTCTTGGCACATTCATCGTGGACGTCAGTCTCCAGAACTGTGAAGGAGAAATTCCTGTTGTTTAAGTCACCTCGTCTACGGCATTTGTCTTTGGCAGGCCAAGCTGAGATAGTCTCCAAGTTTAATAAAAGAAAGTTTCTGAGAAGATTCCTTCCGGAGAGTCGGGAAGCCACAGCAGACATGGCGGCCTAGCTGACAATGAGACCCCAGGACCCGCACAGGCTGCACCGCCAATGACTTCTCTCAAGGGACAGCCACATCGACTGTGCCACTGAATTCTCAGCAGTGTCAGAGTGGGCATCTGACAGACGCAGAAACAGTTGGAGAGAAGCGAAATGACTTTCCCAGGGTCACTCTACCAGTGGCAGGACCTGGAATTGTCCCCAGCTGTAAACTGTACCAGGTGGCCTCATCGAAGGCCTCCCCATCACCTCTCATGTCCCTAAACAGTGGCCTCTGTGAAAACAGGGACAGCGATTTCCTTGCTCAGTCTTGAGTTTCCACCGTTCCCCGCACTGTGTCTCTACGATTTCTCACAGTTGAATCTTCACCGAATGATGGAAAACGTTTAAGGAAATCAGCTGCTCATTCAGAGCCAAGTATAAATGTACGTTAAAGGCAAACTCCACATAAGTTATGTCCATGCTGGCAAGCTCCTTCAAGACCCTGTAGTAGCAAAGACCTTTTCTAACCATCTCAAAGCCATATAAGATTGATATACTTGACAAGATAGAAGTTAAAACATATCCGGGGAAAGATCATATTCAAATACAAACTAGGGAAAACATTATCACAAAGGGTTAATCTCCTGAATATATAAATGGCTTATAGAAATCTAGAAGAAAAAGATCAACAAAGAAAAAGTGGACAAAGACATATGTGAGAAACAGTGAAAATAACATAAATTTTAAACATATGAAAAAGGCTCAAATACTCATAAAAGAAATGAAAGCCAAAACTATAGTGAAATCCTTTCTACCTAACCAAAAGTATTACAAGGCTACTAGAAAACAGTCTCTCGTGCAATTCTGGTGTCAGTCCCAAATGGTCCAACCTGTACAGAGAAAAATTTGACAATTTCTCTGTAAAGCACACATCTACCCTTTGAGCAAGCTACCCACGTATGTGAATTTATCTTACTGCTATACCTGTTCGTGTATGAAAATGATGGCACACATAGACCATTCACTGACGGCAATGAAAACAGACAACTCCAAAATTAAAGATGAAGATCATAACACTTCTACATAACGGACAGAACGAACTAACAGAAAGTCAGTAAACTGAAGACTTCAACAGCACAACCAACTTTGCCTGACGTTTATGGAACATCTACCCTGCAATGGCAGGACACATATTCTGTTTTAATGTGCATGAAATATTAATGTAGATCATATTCTACCCCATTATAAAGATGTCAACCAATTAAAACTGAAATTATACAAGGCATATTCCCTGACAATGGAATTAAACTAGAAATCTGTAGCAGGGTGATATCTAGAATATTCTGGTATTTGGAAACTAAACAGTAAAACAACCCACTTCTTAAAAACTCATGAATTGAAAGATAAGGCACCAGAGAAATTACAAAATATATTGAAGTGAAAGAAAGTAGAACAACAGTATATTGAAATTAGTGGTATACAACAAAAGCAGTGCTTAGAGGAAAATTTATAGTAAATAATTTGCTTAAAATATTTGAAAGGCCTAAAATTAATGATCTGAGCTTCACCTTTAAGAAATAATTAAAAGAAAATCAAATTAATCCCAAAGTAAGGAGAAGGAAAGAAATAATAAACTATGAGTAGAAATCAATGAGCCAGGCTGGGCATGGTGGCTCATACCTATAATCCCAGCACTTTGGGAGGCTGAGAAAGGTGGATCACTTGAGGTCAGGTTTTCGAGACCAGCCTGACCAATATGGTGAAATCCTGTCGCTACTAAAAATACTAAATTAGCTGGACATGGTGGCACACTCCCGTAATCCCAGCTACTTGGGAGGCTGAGGTGGGAGAATCTCCTGAACCAGGAGGCAGAGGTTGCAGTGACCCAAGACTGCACCACTGCACTCTAGCCTGGGCAACAAGAGTGAAAATCCTTCTCATAAAACTTCAAGCCCCAATGGTTTTACTGGTAAATTCTGCCAAACATTTAATCATTTAAAAGAGAAATAACCAATTCTAAAACATCTCTTTCAGAAAAGAAGAAACACTTCCCAATTTATTTCTGAGGCCAGCATTACCACGACACTGAAAGCTTCATAAGAAAACTATAGACCAATAGCTCTCATGAATCAGACTTAAAAGTCCTCAACAAAGTATCAGCAAAACAAAGTCAGCAATATATAAAAAGAATCATACAACATGACCAAACAGGGTCTATCCTAGGGAAACAACATTGATTAAACATTCAAATATCTATTAAAGCAATTTCCCATTTTGACAAAACAAAAAGAAAGCCCACATCATCACCTCAATAGATGCAGAAAAAGCATTTGACACAATTCACTACCCGTTCATGGAGAAAAGAGGGAGGAAGGGAGGAAGGAAGAGACTCCTCAGAACTCTAGGAATAGAAAGAAATTTCCTCAACCTGATAAATGGTATCTAAGAAAAAGCTACAGCTAATCTCAACCAATGGTGAAAAGAATGAATGCTACTCCTATGATGAGGGAAAAGGCAAGGACCACTACCTTCATTACTTCTATTTGACACTGATTAAGAGGGACTAGCCAGTATACAGATAGAAAGGAAAGAAAGAAAATCATTTCTACTTACAGACTATAAATTTTCTATTTTGAAAATCCTCAGTAATTTACCACCCCTCCCACACACAAAACATACTTATTAGAACTATAAATGAGTTTAATAAGACCATATGCCAAGTTAATAAGTAAAACTCAATGTATTTCTATACATTAGCTAGAAATGTGGAGTTTTTGGAAACACAAGTACCATAAAAATATGAAATACTCACTGATAAATTTAACAACATATATGTAAGACCTGTGCACTGAAAACTACAAAATATTATGGAGATAAAGAAGATTTCAGTACATGGAAAGATACACTGTGATCAATTATTATTAAAATGTTATTTCTCCCCAAATTGATCTGGATGGAAAGGCCATCCTAACCCAAATCCTAGCAGGCTTTTTTAAAGAAATAAAAATGGACAAGTTGATTTAAAAATTTGTGTAAATGAAAGGACTTACAATAAGCAAGGTGATTTTGAGAAGGAATGAGTTTCAAAGGTTTACACAAGGCCTTTCCTTATTTATGAAATAAGTCATTTCCAAACTGATTTATGATAAAACTATTATCAAGAAGTAATACTGTCATAAAGTCAGACAGACATATAGATCAACAGAACAAAATAGAAAATCTAGAAATCAGCCCGCTCTCAGAATCATTTACTTTTAGACAAAGGCACAAAAGTAATCCCATGGAAAATGTAAACTCTTTACAATTAACAGCACTGGAACAATTGAATACATGTATGGAAAGAAATAAATCCTGATCCTTATTTCACACTATACACAAGGTAGACTGCAGATCTCAAAGTGAAGCTAATACTGTAAAACTAAATGATGTATAACCTTGGTTTAGGCAAATTATTTCCTATGACAAAAAACAAGCACTAACCATTAAGAAAATTGTGATAAATTAGACTTTATCAAAATTAAAACTTTTGCTCCTTGAAAGACTATTAAGAAAATGAAGGCAAGTCATGATATAGAAAAAAAAAACTGTAAAACGTATCTGATACAGAATTGATATCTAGAATATTTAAGAATTTCGCCATCTCAATAAGAATAAAACAGATGACTCAATTAAAAAAAAAAGGTAAAAGATTTGAACAGATAGTTTACCAAAGAAGATGTAAGAACAGCAAATAAACACAAGGAAAGATCATCAACATTACTGGTCAACAGGGAAAAGTACATAAAAACCACTGTAAGTGACCACTGCATACCCATTAGAATCACCAAAATGTAAAAAAAGAAAACACATGATACCAAGTATGTGATGATGTTGAGCAACTGGACTCTCATATGCTGCTGATGAGAATGTAAAATGCTACAGTCATTTTGCAAGAGAGGGATCATTCTTTATGAACTTAAATACAGACTTATCATAGGATTCAGCAATTCTACTCCAAGAGGAATGAAGACATATGTCCACACAAAGACTTGTACACCAATATTCACAGCTGCTAATTTCATAATCGTCAAAAACTGGAAATAACCTAAATGTCCAACCACTGGTGAATGGCGTAACAAATTGTGATCTATCCAGACAACAGAATATTACTCAGAAATAAATAAGAATGAACCACAGATATGGTCATCAAGAATAGGGCTGCATTTCAAAAGCATTATGCTAAATGAAAGAAGACAGACACAAGAGACTAAATACTGAATGATTTCCTTTATATGACTTTGCAGAAAAGGGAAGCTAGGCCAGGCATGGTGGGTCACACCTGTAATCCCAGCACTTTGGGGGGTCAAGGTGGGCAGATCACGAGGTCAAGAGGTCGAGACCATCCTGGCTGACATGCTGAAACCCCATCTCTACTAAAAATATAAAAATTAGCTGGGCATGGTGGCATGTGCTGGGAGTCCCAGCTACTTGGGAGGCTGAGGCAGGAGAATTGCTTGAACCTGGGAGGCGGAGGTTGCAGTGAGCCAAGATCACACCACTGCACTCCAGCCTGGCAACAGAGTGAGACTCTGTCTCCAAAAAAAAAAAAAAGAAATGGGAAGCTATCGTGACAGAAAGCAGGTTAGCTGGGGAGAGTAAGTGACTAATAACTGCAAAGGGCAGGAGGGATTGTTTTGTGGATGATAGAAATATTCCATATCTTCATCGTGGTGGTAGTTCTGTGACAATACACATCTGTCACAATTCATCAAATTGTATACCTAAAGGGTGAATTTTATTGTATGCGCATTTTATCTCAATAAAACTAATTTTTTTAAAAATACTGTTTATCTCAGGGATTTCTAGGTGATAATTACTGACATTTACATAATTCAGCTTATGCATATAAGCTGATATGATCACGTACATCATAATGTTCATAATGTCCATTATTGGAATGGACACAGATCAAACTACAGTCATTGTAAAGATTAGATCAGAGGCTTAGAGGTCAGTAGTAGAACATGGACCCAGAGGGCTGGCCTTAATTCTCAGGAGTCTCCTATGGATGTGGGTAAACTCTCCTTTTTCTAGATATCTCAAGTGTTTTCTCCTCTATTAAGCTTTTCCTGACAGCCCATCAGTGTTCTCACTGACCCTGTGGTATGGCCTGCAGAAGCCTGGGCTCTATATGATTATCATCACTGCCGTGTCTCATGTTCAGTTCAAGTTAGTGAACCCAGTAGAATGCCTTCTGTTTATTCATTCAACAAGTTTTCTCTTTATCATATCAACTTCTCCGGAAAACCTTGTCTGGCTCCTTCTGCATACCACACCAATGCTTAGCATTTGCCGAACCATCTTGTAATCTTTGGCTCACTCACCCCTCTTTCTTATCTGCCTGTGAGCTCTATGTTGGGGAGAGCATTGTGCTGCTCACTTGTTGTCCAGTGCCCAGTGTCACACTGCTGGCTCTGACAGAGCACTTGGGAACCACTATGCAGGAGGCACTGGGTGAATTTCTAGGGAGACCAACATAAATGTGATGCCATTTTACTCTCAAGGAACTTACAACCTAGTTATGGAGACAGACACACAAGCCACTAACTGTAACGTAGTGCGATCTGTTTGTTTAAAAGGCTGTGACAGAGAAATGTGCCATGCTCGAGTGAATAAGCAGCATGGTCTATACATGATGGGCAGGGTGGAATTTGGTAAGTCCCTCCTTTCAGGAACTCTCAGTTTGCTAACCTGGACTTCATGAGATTGTTTAGTATGTATCATAGCCATGTGGAATGGGAAATTTCTGACAATACAAATGCTTCAATCAACGACGTCAATAATGATTCACTGAGCACTGGTATATAGGCTAAAATGTTTTACAAAAAGCCAAGAGTAAGCATAGCTTTTGCTTTTAAGATAGTAACCCTCAGATGAGAAAATATGCCATGAAGGCCTAGAAAGTAAGATTGTTTTAAAAGAGAGCAAGAAAGAAAATACTGGATAAGCACCAACAGGAAGTCTGTGATGAATTATCAACCCAAGGTCATACCTATTGAAGTAGAAGAGCACGGACCTCATAGCACTTCTCTGTCCCTCCCATCCCACAGAATGGTGAAGCTGTACAAGATGTGGAATGAACAGGTTCTGGTTGATATGGTTTGAATGTTTCTCTTTTCCAAATCTCATGTAGAAACGGGATTCCAAATGCTGGAGGTGGGGCCTGGCGGGAGGTGACTTGCTCATGGGGCAGATCCCTTATGAATGGTTTAGCACCATCCGCTTAATAAAGGGATTATTATCAAGGTATTTCATGTGAGATCTAATTGTTTAAAAGTCTGGAACCTCCCTGCTCCTACTCTTGCCACTGCTCTCACTGTGAGATTCCTTGGCTTTGCCCTTTACCTTCTACCACGATTGTAAGCATCCTGAGGCCCTCACTAGAAGTCCAGCAGACACTGGTACCATGGTTATACAGCTGGCAGAACGATTAGTCAATTAAACCTATTTTCTTTATAAATTACCTAGGATCAGGTATTTCCTTATAGCAACAGGAAAAAATGGGCTTATATAGAAAATTAGTACGAAGAATGAGGTGTGGCTATCAAGATACCTGAAAATGTGGAAGCAGCTGTGGAACTGGGTAATGGGCAGAGGCTGGAAGAGTTTGGAGGGCTCAGGAGAAGACTGGAAGATAAGGGAAAGTTTGGAATTTCTCAGGGACTGTTAAACAGTTGTGACCAAAATGCTGATAAAAATATGGACAGTGAAGGCCAGGCTGAAGAGGCCTCAGATGGAAATGAGGAAGTTACTGGGAACTGGAGTGAAGGTCACCCATGTATACCTTAGTAGAGAACTTGACTGCCCTGTGTTTGTGCTCTAGGGATCTGCAGAAGTTTGCACGTAAGAGTGATAACTTAGGGTATGTGGTTGAAGAACCTTCTAAGCAGCAAAGCATTCAAGAGGTGGCATGGCTGCATCTAACAACCTAGCATCAGTTGTGGAAGCAAAATAAAGAGTTAAATTTGAACTTAAAAGGGAAGCGGAGTGTAAAAAATTTGGAAAATTTGCAGCCTGGGCCTGTGGTAGGGAAGGAATCCAAGAAGCCTATTGAGTAACTAGTTGCTAGAGAGATTAGTAGGAATGAAAGGGAGCCAGGTGTTAATAGCCAAGACGTGGGGAAAAGGCTTTGAAGGCATTTGAGAAATCTTAAGTCAACCCCTCTCATCACAGCCCCAGAGGCCTTGGAGGAAAGAATCATTTCAGGATCCAGGCCCGGGGCTCTTGCTGCCTTATGCAGCCTTGGGATTCTGTTCCCCTCATCCTGGGGTGGAAGGGGTCAGTTCTGAGGATTAGTGCCCTTCCTCATAAGAGAGACCCCCAAAGGACTTCCTTACTTCTTCCCCACATGAGAAGACGGCCATCGATGAACCAGGAGGCGGGCCCTCGCAGAACACCAAATCTGCTGGTGACTGGATCTTGAACCTCCCAACCTCCAGAACCATGAAAGATCAATTTTGTTGTAAGCCGGCCCAGTCTAAGGCATTCAGTGATCGCAGCCTGAATGAACTAAGACAGCCCTGCAGCCCAGACTTCAGGGAAGCTTAGAAGATGCCACCTCCCCTTCTCCCGACATGCCCCCTACATTCCAGACTGCGTGGGACAAAAGCCAACGGCCAGTCCATCTGAGTGCAATGTCTTTTCCAAGAGCTAGTAATGCTTGGATTTCAATTTTACAACTTCACTGCCCCAAAGTGTGAAAAACAACACCTTAACCTATGAACAAAATGCTTACATAGGAGTTCCAAGAACCTGACAGGGCCCTGGGCTGTCAACAGTGTTACATTTCAAATGTTTTGATGTATATCAGTACTAATCCCGTCATCTCAGAGAACGAGTCATGGAAACACACACCCTTAGGGCCCAAATCTGACCACACAGACAAGGGCGAGCATCCCTTCTGTACAAACATGAGGTGGTCTTAAAATCACACAGCATTAGAAAGGATGAAGGGCTTAGGGAGCATCCAATTCCTGCCGCAGGTGATGAAACTGAGGCTCACAAAAAGGGGGTGACTCCCCCAGAGACAGCAGAGAGACAGTGATAGAACTGCGTTCCCAGCTCAGGGCTCCCGACCATCCTCCAGCTCCACCTAGGAGGCCTGACACACCCACTCCACCGACTACTTCTCTCAGCCAGGCTGGAATGCGGTGAAAGCCACAGGCCTAATTTTAGGATTCAAAAGCAATTAGGGGAGAGCGGACAAAATCTGATCTGGGTGAGGATTCTCGTGCTGACTTGTGATGTGGGTTATTGTACGCTAGCTCAGGAGCCCCTGGTCACACAGGCCAGGTCAGCTTTTCTCCTGGAAGACACACAGCCCGCATTTCTTCTACTCTTAGATTTTATATAAGTGGAATCACACAGTATGAATTTTTTGGAGGAGCGAGGCTTAGACTCTTTTGTCAACATCATGGTTTTGAGATTCACCCGTCTTGTTGCAGGTGTCAGCTCTTGCTTCTGTATCATCCTGGAGTCTTACTTACTCTAGCGATTTGTTTCACAGCCCTCTCCATGACGGGTTTATCATAATTCCATCTAAATGCCCCCCGTTGACACCAGGTGATACGGTT